>JPFL01000151.1:0-128525 GCA_000733385.1 Paramecium biaurelia | reverse complement strand
AAAAAAAAAAAAAGAATGGAAATAGTTATAGCAACCAAAATTATATCTTATGAAATTAATTGTTTATTTATTTATGTGAAAAAATAAGCAATTCATTATTAATGTTATTATACTGATAAGTCTTAAAACGATATAGAATAAAAAACATGTTTCATTCAAATTTAACTTTTTAAATATGTTATTTTAAACATAAATAAAATTAAATATAACATTTTAAATCAATCAAATATCCCAACAATGTAATAATTTATGAATATGAAATTATTGCAAATTAATATTCATATGAATATGAAATTATTGCAAATTAATATTCATTTTGATTAAATTTGTCTTATTATTTTAATATGATTCTTTATTAGATCCGGTCATTAATTATCTAAATGAGATTTTATATATAGGCTTGAATAGTATGGGAAAAATTAAACTTATGAATATCTATATATATTTTGGGAGAAGTAAATTAAATACTAAATTGAATTATAATTAATTACATAATCAAAAAAGTTCATATTTTTATATTGGATTGAACGTATATATATAATTATTTGAAATTTTGAAATATTGATGATTGAAGAGGAGGGACTGCAAGTAAAGAGTCAGTTGGAATAATAATTGATAGAAGCTATTCTAGACTCATTATAGAATCATATGGACTAGAATGCTATATTTTTGGGTATTTAGTGTTGAGTTCAAATTTCAATAGCTGAGAGATTAGTGTACGAACGTGACACAGAGGAGCACAGATCACTACTGGCGGAATGCTACTTACATGAGAATCAACCTTATAAGGCTTGCTATATGTTGAAGGAATGCAAAACTGAATTTAATCGGTATATTACAATTTGTTATGGGAATGTAGTTATTAATTGGCTGTGGCGTATTTCAGGAACAAAAATTATAAGGAAGCTGAAATGGCATTAATAGGTCCTTCATTTAGAAATCAATTCGCATTGTAGGCATCAAATGTACCTAATGGAGGTTTTGGCCACTTCTTGTTGGGATAGATTTATGAATAAATGCATAGATTAGATGATGCAAAAATTTAGTATTATAAGTCTTTGGATCTGAATCCAACACTTTGGATGGCATTTGAAAGATTGTCAAAGATTGGTGAACCAGTTACAATAAATAAAGTGTTTATAGATCAAAAACAGAAACAATATGAAGTAAGCAGATAATAGAGTTGTAACATTTATAAAATAATTGCAAATTTACTTAAAAGCAAATCAAATATTGTAAAATCTGGTTAAAAAGAAGCTGATGATGTTAAAGAGGAATCTCTAATAACAGATAATGTAATTTTAAATAAATTTATCAGTAATAGAATAATAAGAGATAAACTTAAGGAGTGAAACCATTTTCAACAACCGGAGTTTAGTCATAAATAATGCATTTGGATGACACATCAAATAGTTAAATAAAGTTTTCTTGTAAGATTTTAATATGATAATAATTTAAGAACCTTAATAAAAGAAGATCAGTGCAAAAATTATACCAACTCCTGGTATTGGATTGTAGAATTATCAATCTCTATTAAGTCAACCATTCCAGTTATCATAAAATCAAAATAAGAATTATAATGCAAAGAAAAGTGATATTTAGAAAGTGAATTGTGTAGCTCTTCAAGCATCATCTAGTTTAATAAAGTATTGAAATTATTCTAGTGGAAGCTTACCTCAACTCTTAAAATTATTTGCCCATCCATATCAATTATGGACTAATTATTCTGTGGAGGCAATTGCTAACTTTTAGAAACTGCCTCCTTAGCATTACAGATCAGGATGGGTTTTAGAGAAAGTTGCCAGAAGCTTTATGGATTAAGTCAAATATACTGACGCTGAAAGAGTTTGGAAGGAGATGAGATAAATTGAACCTACTAGATTAGAAGGAATGGATTATTATTCCTCTTGTTTATGGCATTTAAAGAAATAGTCAGAATTAACATATTTGGCACATTCTTGTTTATAAATCTCTATGTAAGCACCTGAAACATGGATTACAATAGGCAATTGTTTTAGTTTAATAAAAGAAATTGATAGTTCAATCAAATTCTTTGGAAGAGCCATTCAATTAAGAAAAGATTACTCTTATGCATACACTTTGTCTGGACATGAATTTTCATAGAATGAGAATTTTCAATAAGCCAAAAAGTCATATGAAGCTGCAACCTCACTCGATTAGAGATAATACAATGCTTGGTGGGGTTAGGGTAACATGTACTACAAAACAGATAAATATGATGATGCCATCAAATGTTTTATTTAAGCCATCAGAATAAATCCTAATAACCCTGTTCTACCAACATTTTTAGCTATGAGTTACGCTGCAAGAGGTGATCATAATGAAGCTTTGAAATATTTTGAATAAAGTGAAAAATTAGATCCTATGAATGGACTTAATAAATATTAGAAAGTATTATTGTTTATATAATTAGGCAAACTCATTAATTAAATTAGATTCATATGAATAGGCTTTGAATGAATTACAGTGTTTGAGTTAATTTATTCCCAAAGAAGCTGCAATTTATATTCTTATGGGACGTATACTAAAAAAGTTGAATAAGATCTAAGAAGCATAAAAGTAATATAAATTATTTTATGTTTTTTTAGTTGTTTCAATATGGCAATGTCACTTGATATGAAAGATTAGGCCAAGATTAAAGGGTTGATGGAAAGTCTGAGCAATCCAAATAGTGAATTCAACGATGATTTTGATTTATGACATGATAATCAATATATGTGCTCATCTACTGCTATTTAGACAAATTCTTTCTTGTAATCTCCTACTGATTCAGCTCCTGTTGCAAGTTAATTGATTCGAGCTGAGCGAATCAAAAACTCTGACAATTCCTCCTTTTCACATAAGGTTTCCAATGAAAAACGACGAATCCAATCAAATCCAGAGAATGCAATTCCTGTATACAACATATACTTTGGATATTAATGGCACTCTTTTATATTATTTAATAGATTCCTTACTATATAAAAGTGGTTGACGTATTACTCTACTTACTGTCATTCTAATACCCATTCCAAAAAGACATCCGAAAATAAAAGCACTTTCCATTATATTAATATTAATTATTATTCTAATGACTGATATTATTTTAAATTTCAAATTATTTATTATGAATCGACTCAGTTCTCAGCCTAAAACTAATGTTCAAATCAAAATGACACCTATTGAATACATGCTCCACAAAAATATTCCAATTCCCAATCAAGCAAAACATCCTCATTTTGATTTAGAACCAAACTCACATAAATCGGACCCTATATAGCAATCTTCTAATTCTATTGTTTATAATACACTTTCTTCGTCCCATTAATTCGAAATCAATAATCTCAAAAAACTATTAGATGATAAGAATAAAGAAATTTAATATTTAAGATAAACTGAAAATTAATACAAAATCCTTTCAATTTAGTTTTAAGAGACCAATTAGAATCAGTAAATAGAATTAAAATAACTATTAGAAAAATAAGATGTTTATAAATAAAGAACAAATCATTTAAAAGTCTAATTAGAAGAATATATAAAGGAAATTAATTTGGGTAATCAAAAATATTAAGAATGTTACTCCTAAAAGGAAGAATTATAAAAAAATTATAAAGATTAACAATTATAATATGATAATTTACAAATTTATGTTTAAAATAAATAAAAAGAATTCATTTAACTTTAAGATAGAATTACAAATTTAGAAAATATTGAGTTAACTAAGAATTAATAATCTAATGAAATTTAGAAGAAATCATAGATTGATCCACAAATTATTGAAATTAATTTAATAAATTAGGTCAAAAAGTTAGAAAATAGAAATTCTGAATTGGAAAATAAGTGTGCATTATTGGTTTAAGAAATTGAAAGAATGCATTTTAATAACAATGAAAATGACACAAAACATATTAGAATTGAAAATGAATAATTGAAATAGAATTTGTCATAGATGATGTTATAGATACAATAATTTAAGAATTTATAGAATTAATCAAAAATAAAGGAAGACAATTAGATTAAGGATAGGATGAGAATTATTGTTTTGAATACTGAAATCGAGAGATTATGGTCAGTTATTGAGGATTGTGAACATAGAAATTAAACATAAATTCAATAGATAGAACATTTTAGACAATAAATCAATTTATTTGAATAACTAAATATATAATTTGAACAAGAATAAATGAGGAAATTATAATATGAGTAAGATATATAAAATTAGAAAGAACACTAAAATAAATATACTTTATCAACTACAGAAGTTGAGAGATTAAATATAATTTTAAGAGAAAAAGACATTATCCAAAGTAAGAATTAATATGAAATTTAATCATTAAGCAAATAATTAGAATAAAAATATATTGAAATATAAAAGTAATAGAGCACAATTATTGAAATGGAGATTGAAATCAGCAATTATTAATAAGAATCAATGCTACTTAATAGTGATAATGATAATTTGAATATGAGAATTACTAATTTAGAAGAGGACATGAATGCATAAATAATGGAATTAACTCAAAATTTTAAAAATGAAATATAAATTCTAGAATAATAAATTAATTAACTTTAATTGTAGAACAATAACCTTGAAAAATTAAATTAAATTATAAAATAGGAAGAGACATTTATAGAAGAATAACAAGAAGATGATAAGCTAAAATTATAAACTAGTCAGAATGAAAGAATGATTTTGCTTTCGGAAATTAAAAATTATTAATTATAATTGTAATTTAATATCAAAGATAATGATAAAATGAAGGAGGATTTGATTAAAGAAAGAATGAAAATAATCATTTTTGCAAGTGAGATAGATAGATTATGGTAAGTGATTGAGGATTTTACTAATAATTTAAAAGCCTATGATGAATTATCGAATTTATAAAATGAAAAAATTCATTCCTTAACAAAATCAATCTAGTAATATCAAAATATCATATCTAAGCAAGATCAAGATAGGAAATAATAAAATTTCATAGTTAATTAATCTCTGGAATCTTAAGTAACACTTTTATCAAGTGAATTAGAAAGAGTTAGAGGTTAATTAAATGAAGAATAAGTAAAAGGACAGGAATATGAAACTAAATATAAAATTTAACTTTAAGAAATTGAAGAACTGTATACTTAAATTGATGTTTTTTAATAGGAAATATCAAATTTATAAAAAAATGGATTAGAATCTAGTGATTTGGAAATGAAATTCTAAGCTGAAAGAATGTCTTGGGAAACTTAGAAATATTAATTGAAAAATTAATTATAAGACAATGAATAAAGAGTACTATTATTAACTTAAGAAATTAAGAGATTAAATATTGTTGCAGAGGAACGAGTACATGAGATAGAAGGTTTAAGATTACAATTAAGAAATTAGAAGCAGTTTACTGATTATGATTAGTTAAAATAGGAATACACTAAGGTAGAGTAGCAACTTATGGAATATGAACAAATTAATTTAAAATTAAAAGCTAATTCACTTACTTTGGAAAAATAAAATTAATTATTTGATTTACAATTGCAAGGAAAAATCAAAGAAATGGATGAAGCATATAGTTTAATGAATAAATAAAGGAAATAAAGTGAATAGGTTAAAAAAGAGACAGAAAACTATCGTAAAACTCTCTAATTGTTATAATAACAAAATAGCAATTTAGAGAATTAAATTCAATGTTTATAAGAATAAATTCACAAGATTTATAGCGAAAATGAAAATCTGTATGTATTTTTCATAAAGTTAGATTATCATAAGTGTAATACTTGCAAAATTGTCTATTTGATAGAGATTAAGTAGTTCAAAGTAAGAATTAAGAATTGAGTGAGAAAATAAAAGGAATTGATTAGATGAAATTCAAATATGAATAGAAACTTAATATTTCAACTCTGTAATCATCAGTTGTTCGTGTAACTCATTTATAAATATTAAATAGAGTTCTTCTTTTACAAGATAAATAGCAAAGTCTGAATAGGAAAACATTGTTTCAGAATCTAATTCAAAGAATAAATTTATTTCTACCTAAATAATATCGAGAACTCCAAGATAAGTTATGGCTAAAATTGATACAGAAAATAATAATTAATAATAATGATTTTATTGATATATTTCATTTTATTTTTATAATATATAGATAAACATATGTTATAATCATCTTCTAGAGCCGGAAAGATTTTCAACTGATCGTGAAAACTAAATTCTATTTATGTGAAAATTAATAAGATAAAATTAATTCTTAATTCCCTAAAAATCAAATTAATTGTGTTTTTGTCAAAATTATTGTTACCTTCCTAATGATAACATACATTTTTTTATAGATTCTATAATTATTTAAATTAAACCATTAATTAAAGATTGGATAGCTTCTGAAATAATTTATAGATTGTTTTTTATTTTAATCAGAAGTATATTAATAAATCTTTATCTTGATGATTTACTGATTTTCTAATAAACAAGAATTTGAAAATATAATTTTCAGGTATTTAGTAATTATCAACTCTCTAATTATTTTAAATCCTAAGGTTAATCTTAGATTATATGAATTCTAAACATAAATAGAATTATAATCTATCAAGTTTTGAAGTTTTGGAATTGTTTCTAATTAGAATCAGAAAATAAAAACGATTAAATTTTATATTATTAATCCGTAAAAATTATTGATTAATAAAGCAATTTAATCCAGAATTATGAATATAACTGAATTAAATGTCTAAAGTGATAGGATGTTCAAATTATAATGATTTTAACAATTTCTTAATCTAGACTTGAAATTTAAAAGAATTCTAATAACATGATAAATATTATAAAAAATTAGAAATCTAAATGAAATGTTAATAAATTAAGAATATGTGATAGTACTTCAATGAGAAGAATTTGAATAGAATCAAAAAGAATGAATATATTTGTTTAAAATGAATTGATATCTAATTCAAAATTTCACTTAATGAGTAATCGATTTAGCTTTAGAAAATAAGAATATGATACACTCTTTGTGGATTATTGCACTAGAAGTTCATGGTTACTACATGAATTTGTGCATCATGAAAACACAAGGAAATAAAATTGTTCAAATGCATAATTGAATTTATGTTCCGATCTCTTAGTCATT
Organism: Paramecium biaurelia; assembly: GCA_000733385.1. Classification (NCBI taxonomy): domain Eukaryota; phylum Ciliophora; class Oligohymenophorea; order Peniculida; family Parameciidae; genus Paramecium; species Paramecium biaurelia. The sequence goes on along the minus strand of JPFL01000151.1, from coordinate 121,428 downwards.
TCCATTATATTATTTATATAATCATAGTTTTGCATATTTCATCAATTTATCCTTGTAAAAGTAGTATTGTTATTAACTAACATACAGCTCGTAATCGAGCAAAGTTAACAGTTCCTATTCTAATTTGTTTAACTCGTTGATTGTGATTCCCCCAACTTTGGCATAGTAGTCATTCTTATAGTAATCATCATCATTATATTTAATGCTCAAAATGATACATGCTAACATAAATCTAACATAGAAGTCTTTTATACCTATGGACACAAAAACTATTGATAACAACATCTTGGTTCCTCTATTAGATCCTGTCAATGTAGATTAAAGCCAAAATGAAACATTCATTACTACAATAAGAATACATTTGGATGCGCTCCAAATATTTTGCCAGACTTATTGCAGGTTTTTTATTTGTATGAAATGCAGTTTGTTAAGGACTCTCAATTATGTCAGTCTCTCTAACGATTTCATCTAAAACTCTGGCAATTGAGTAAATAATGCCATCTTCTAGGAATTCTTACTATACCCCAACAAATTCTACATCCATTTTCCCTAAAAGATATATATCTAATAATTATATATATTATATAAAATTATGATATGATATTAAAATATAGTACAATCGAACCACCTAAACTTAGTAATTACTATTATAAACATTAACATTCAAATTTTGAAATCTGTTTTGTTGAAATCTTTCCTATTTGAAGTAATCAATTTCACTTTTATTCAAATCAGAGGAATATTAATATTAACTAGTAAATTATCTACTTTTTATCTATTAGATAGTTAATTAAGGTATATAAGAGAATTTTGTTACTCTCATAATTGTTCTGTGTATATATATTAAACTTTATGATTTAATTAAATAACGAAAATCTTTAAACCAATTCCAATTATGTCATTCTATTATGATGAAACATTTTTGATATAAGTATTCGATTGAAGATCATATTTTATTAAGGTTATTGGTAAAAGTTAAGGAAATTGAGATATATAAATAATCAGAACTACTCACACTTCTTCTTCATCAATTTATTCCAAAGGTTAATGATATCTAGCTGATAGAGTTTTACTCTTAGTGAGATTCAACTTTCCTGAATAATTTCCTTGCTTGCCCTGCTATTTTTGGATGATTTTTGTCCATTCGACTAGGTCGTCCTGTTGTTATTCTTATATAGGAATTGTAGAGAATTTAAAATCTTTCTTTTGTTTCTAAGTTACACATCCCATCTATTATTAGTTTTGAAAACTTATTATTATATATTTTTAAGTGTTTTACTAAAATATTTTTAATTAAATATCACACTTGAGCCTTATCTTAAAGCATATCAGACAATATTCTGATCTATTATACAATAATTGCAAACACCATAAATAGAAGTATTTTCCATTTCATTTTACAAATAACCCTTCTACCACCAAGTTAGACCAGAAATTAAATCATTCCAGTAAACACTTAGACTGATATTATCTGTGTAAAAAACAATATTATAATAAAATTGAATATGGGTTATCCAGACAGATTTGAAAATTCAAATTCTAAAAGTCATTTTACACTAAGGTTCATAAGAAATGCATAGTTATTAGATCAGAATTTTGTCACATTAGGCATGAATTAATTATAATGTAAATACAATTCTCTAATAATCCGAGTGATGAGAATATTAAACCTACTGATTGATAGTATATTTAATTAGTGCGATTTCGATCTAATAGCAGTTTATCAATTTTTATATATTTATCATTCAAATTCAATTGATTTATAATTATAGTACCATTCATCTTTGCTGATCAATTAAATACTTAAAGAATTAGAGATGATTCATCTATAGGCTTAATATCAACTCTTTAGTAATAAAATTAGATATTTTTAATTAAATGAATTATCTGAATAATTAAAATTCAACACAATAAGCACATTAATCAAATAAGAGCCCATTTCAACAAGTCTTCTATAAAATTAACCTTTTCAAACACAATTAAATTATCATCTACAACTCTTTTATTTAAATTTCATTCTCTCTTTATTACTCCAGTTTTAATTAAGTGATAATCTTAGAATTTCACATAATTCATAACTCTTTAATTTAATATAGAAAGATATATCTGTAAATTTTCAATTCTGTTTGACCTCTCCCATAAATTATTAATTATACATTCATATCAGTTAGATGGAAGAATTAATATATTTAAAATAGGTTAACTTCTTTGTTTAATTTTTGCAATCCTAAGTCAAATCAAATGCAATTCTTTTGTTTTCAACAGTATTTCAAATAAAGAGGGGTTTAAATTAGTATATTTTAACACATTTATTATGCAATCCAAATAAAATCCTAGTATTTTTGTATTCATAATTTAAAACCATTTGATTCTTAGCACCAAAACTTATTAACTATGCTTCAAATCTTCCTGCATAGTTGAATTATCCACTTCAATTCAGTCAAATATAATCCTCTCTGTTACCATTTTTTTCATTTATTAAAATATTCAATCGATTTTCAGTTATACTAATAAAACCTTATGATACTTGATATACATAATTATTATAAAATCTTATTAAATCTTAATTTATATATTAAATTTAGAATTCATTAAAAATAAAAAAATAAGATCTATTTTTTATCTCTAAAAATCCTAAGATTAATACAAAATTTATATTTGAATTATTATTTATATTTAGGATAAAAGATTTATTTTTTCTAAATAGATTTAATGATAATACATCTTGAATATCAAATTAATAAATAGTAAATATCAATTGCTTTATCAATCATATATTATTTTAATTTAAATGAATTACTAAATTTAGTAATATTATTTATATGTTTGTTTTATTCGTCTTTTACATATCAACTACTTATAGTTCTTTCATAAATTGTCCATCATAAAGTTAATAAGATTGTGATGAATACTATCATCCTGTTTGTGCCTATGGCTAAGATGAGAAGGTATTATCAAAAATTAATTAATTAGATTACTAATTAATATTAAAATGCTTGTGAGGCTTGTAAAATTTCTACTACGCAATATTATTATGAAGGGGAATGCAAATAATTAATTAATTACACTTAAACTTATCGTCTCGCTTCTGAATCAAATTAATAATCAGATTTAATAATGGACTGCGATGAAAGCATAAGATATTTAACTGATTGTAGTAATCAGGAAATAATAGTATGTGGTGTGTTTACATCTACTGAGAATTGCACAATTTGTTAGTAAGAATATTATAATTCTTGTGTGGCATGCTCACATTCACAAGTGGATTATTATTATGATGGATATTGTAAAAATGAATAGACGTAATTAATCCTTTGATTTACTAGAAAATCAGAAATTATCTATTGTCCTGCAGATAGACCATCTAACTGTGATGAAAACGGTTCATTAGTTTGTTCATAAACTACATCTCCTTGTTCTACTTAAGATTGCGTATTTGAGAGTAAATCATGGTGTGCAGCATGTTCCAATTAAGAAGTAGTTAGCTATTATTAGGGTAGTTGTCAAAAGTATTTAGAGTATAAAAAATTTAATTAATCTTATTAGATTTACAAAAAATATCAACATAATGGAAGAAGTGACTTAAAAATGCAGTTCTTAATAACCTGAATCTTGCACTGAGACTATTCAGGAAGTATGTGCAACTGAAACTTGTAATGACGATGGATCAACTTGTCTAAAGACTTATAGTAATTCATGTTTGGCATGTCAGAATACAAAGGTCATCAGTTATTTACCATTTTCGTGCTTCTCATATTAACTTCTTATTTTGAATATGATTATCTATTTTTTATATTGAAACTACTATATCATAATTTTTTTTTAATTTTTATGGATAGAATTGTTTTATTTCTTTTCATATTATATATACTTCAAAATCAACTGTATAAATTTGATAGCCCATTTAAAACGTACTGTAATGTTTCTTCATCAAAGCTGGTGAATCCTCTGAATAGAAACTCATCACATGGTGTCATAATCAATTCTAAATAAAATTCTAATTGATTGGATAAGACGGCTTTAAATGCATACTTACTTTCAGTTATTAAATCTTCATTCTCCTATTCCCATTAACTTAATAATTGCCCTTATTCACTTAATTATTTTAATTCTGCTTTACAAGTTATTGGTAATAAAGGTGTTGCATAAATCTTACCCTAAAACTATTTCTTCATTGTTTTGAAAGAACTCGCCTCAATTTGATAATATTGAATACAATTTCTTAAGAAACTTGGAAGATAAAGGACGAAATTCTCAAAACTAATTTAATATTCTAATAATACCTCACAGATATTTTAATTAATGTCAATTCATGTAACTTAACGTTTGCTTCACGGATAAATTCATATAAGACAGTTTATTATGATTGAAGCAGAGTGCTTTTAGTCTCTTTATTAACCCAAATGTTTTTATTACTATTAATAATCTAAAGTTAAATAGATTTTAATTCCTTATTCTTTATACTGATAGTTGTAGATATGAATTCTTGTTTATTTAATCCATAGATTAATTATTATCTTGATTTAATTTCAATTTTATTAGATTAATATAGTGTGGCTAATTGATTTAAGCTGGCCTTTTTATAATTCAGGAGATTTGCTTAATTCAATTATAATTGCAATGTAGATCTATTAATCAGATTTCCTTTAAATTGCTTCTTTCCATTCTACCTATAATATTCAGCTGCAGTTTTGTGAGGATAGATTAATTCTGAAACATCCTTCATTCTAGAATTCGTCATTGATTGATTTTAGTTTGCATTAGATGCTGCCTACCATAAATCAGATTCTTTGAAATTTTAGAATATAATATTTGGATTCTCATCTTTCTAATCATTTTCCTTAGCAAAACTTTCATTTATTCTACTTTAATTTGCTGATTAATTTCCATACTCTTAATTAGTTAACTTCAATTTATAGTTTTCTTATTTCAATATAAAATATTTGCTATCTAATTCATCATACTTCTTTTTCAAATTCATATATTCATATTCACTAAAAGTAGAATTACCCTTTTATTAATTTTATTTTTATTATTCTAATAAAAGATTTTTTTCAACTTTAAGGTTTTCTAGTTCTTCTTATAAATTTTACATTTGTAAATTTTATTATTCCTATTATTATTAAGTTACTATTTATGATTATGATGGTTATTATTATTATTATTATTAGTATTATTATTGTTATTATTCTTAATTTTACTATTTTAGAGAGGATTCATATAAATTTTTATAATGATCAATTTATTATTAAAATTCCTTCAATGCGCATTCATAACTTAATGAATCTTATTAACTTTTATTTTAGAGATTTTCAATTTAAACAGCGGAATCCTTTAATTAATGTTGCAATTCTAATATCTTTTTCTCATTTTATTAAGTAGTAGAACGAAGTTTTTCAGTTTCAAATTATGATGTCTATAATTGATTCTTAAGAGATTCTATTTCATTTTATTGATCATTTTACAAAATATAACTTTTATCATGATAGCCTTATTATAATAATAATTATTATTATTATTATTATTATGGTTTCATAATTTTAGATGTTTGATTAATTGATTAAGACATATTTGATTCTTCTAAAACATTTTGGGAACATCTTTTTAATTGTGAATTTGTTAAAAATTGCATTCTAAATTCTTAATAAGGCATTTTTCCAATTTAAAATTCTGGATATGCTAAGACAAATTCATCTAAAAATGAATCCTATATTTCTTAACAAACTAAGTCTTCAATTTAAACATTTATTTTCTCCAATTCATCTTTAAGAAAGGAATTTACTTCAGTATGAGATTACAAATAATTTATTAATTGCTAATTCAATTATCTTATTTTATTTTGAATTTAACCAGTATCCTCATGGGGTGTTGAAGATACCTAGTTTTTATATATATGTTCATCAATTAATTCTTATTTGAAATAATTTATTTTTGGTAGATATCCTTGTTCTTTTTCTAATCTCTATCCATAAACTTTAAAATCAGGAAACCAAAGAGACCATACTCTAATGCAATCTAATGCTAATCGGATATAACTTGCTCCATATTATTCTATTTATTTTTCATGCTCTGGGTTTTTGAAATATGTCGTCCCTCTCGAATCATCTATATCCTTAATTCTGTATGCGGCCACTTCATATATAAGTTCTATCAATTCATTTCTGACTTAATTCTTAAACTCATTATTAAACTTTTCAATACAATCCTTGACTATTTTCAAACCATATAAGCATTCTTTTGGTGGATGCTTTTCCTTCATAATTTTCCTCATAGCCGCAATAAATTCAGACACGTCTCCCCTATAATAAACATTGTTGAATTACTTATTTTCAACAGCCTTTGCTATTTCTAACCCTCTTTATTTATCACTCAACTAAGCTATAAACTAATCCATAAAAGGAAATTAAAAATTAATTTTATTGGAATATATACTAAGCATTAAGATATATTTTATCAATTTCAAATATAAACAACTTATAATAATACTTGAAATATAAATATAATTGAAGCAAATATTAAATTCTGCTTTGAATTTTAATAATTTTCATTTATTTCGAAATATTTGATATAAAATAATTGCATATTCTGTCTTGGTTCTAAAATATGATAAATAATAATTTGATATTATAATTTTATTAAATTGCAAAATAACTATAAGAAATCACCATTCAATTTTCAGGATTTTAAGTAATTAATTTACATTATTTAAGAATTTCTAAAGATGTCTTATTTTATTATTATTTTCTTCTTATTTACTGATTAATTAATTATTATCATTTTAACTTAATTGAATCTTATCAATTTATCTTTAACTATCCTTCATTGACATTTCAAAGCAGTCAAATACTTATGATCTATAATAGATAAACTAATTTACTTATTGAACACACAAACAGCTTGAGTGCATTTATACATCAAATTCAATATAAATTATGAAGCTCTGTATCTAAGTTCAGCTCCTAAGGTTGTTTCTGATATAGTATTCATGACTAAACAGGATAGTTATTGATTATTTATGATCATCTTTTTCAATTTCCCATTTAATGAACAATTACTATAAATTAGTAGAATGTCTTGACATATAGGTTATTGAACATCATTTTCAATTAAGATTTCTTATAATATATTAACAAATTAATTATTTGCTAAGATTCTTAATTATGTTTCTTTGTAAAATGAAAGACTTAAAATGAATTGTACAATCAAGGCATTGAATTAGGTATTAGTTTACCATTTTCTCTTATCACTCCAAACTAAGTAAAATTTTAATAATATTTTACCTTTATTTAATTTCTCTTAAATTTCTTCTATGATCTTCATTCTGATATAAACTTGTCTAACATCTGAATTTTATCCTAGAATTCCTAAAGCTTTAAGTAAAACTTCATTTTGGAATAAAGTTAATTAATCTTTGCAAATATGTTTTTTGAGTTCAACCAATAATAACCATTTCTGTTCACTCAATTATTAACTTAAATGTGACTACAATAATTGATTGCTACCTAAATTTATTAGGATTTCATTCATCAATTCAAAATAGATCTAACTATTAGTCGTAAATCCTAAGAATAGTAGTTTCAAAATTGCATCTATACATAATCCTAAAACTTCAATTAATTAAGAATTTGAATTTAGAGAATAATCTTCTTATTCTTCTGAAGACTTTAACAGTAATTTTAAGAATACTATATGAATCTTAAATAAAGGGGATTGTTAGAGTTAATTCTATTGAGCGAAGGAGACATTGGAAGTATTTAAATTCTTTACTTGAGATTATTACATTTTTTAAGGCTTTTATTAGGTTTTGTTGATTACCTTCTCTAATTCCTTGACAACATAAAGTGCAATAGATTTGGCCACTCCTGTTTTACATAGAATAAGTTTTGCGCTATTACTTACAGAAACTAAACAACTTAATATTTAGATTATTGTCTGATATTAAATTTCAGTTTATTCTTCTTCATTGTTTGAATCACTTAATGAAAGTGGTCTGAAAATAGATGTTAATGAATATATTAGATCATCATTTATACTTTTAGTAAATTCTATTTAATAAATGCATTAAAGTATTTTTGCAATTCCAATTTTATTTTCTATACTAAAATGATCATTTTGAAGAGCCTAACTGATAACATATACAATATTCCATTTAGGTTTGGTTTGTTTAGCTTTGTTATACTCAAACTCAACATAATCTTTATGATAGTGAGTAGCAAATTATAACAATAAACTAAGTTATAATAATATACCTGCAATTAAATTTGGTTGATTGCAATTTAAATATTTTCTTAATTTATGAATTGAATGAATAGCAGTCTCTACTAAATTATAAGATTATAAAATAGAGAGTGCTTTTGACACAGATTATCTCATTAAGACATTTAAGATTTCAGCAGCATGAAGAGTTAAAAATAATTGATCAATATTTTTGAACTTAACCAAGAATTAAGCACATAAATGATCTATTTAGAGATTGTAAATTTATAAGATAGCCTCATCTTTATTATGTTGAAAACATAAATAAACAAGTCTTAATAGTCCAGCTTTACAAATAGATGCTATATCTGATTTTAATCTATTTTCAGTGTATGAAATCACTCTTGTAAGTTTCTTTAAAGGTTTGAGTTTCAAAATGATTGTTATTTATTAAGAATATATATATGTAGATTCATTACTTTAATATAAATCATCTACCATTTAATCTTCTATTCTATTAATTTAATCTGAATTTAGTTATTTTAAATTTAAAGATAAAATGTTAAGGGATAAAAAGCGAATAATTTACAAATGAGATTTAGTTAATTAAATCAATCTTGAAAATAAAATTTACTAATCAAGTGGCTCTAATGATTAAAATAAATTACATTATCTAGAAAATTTTAATAATTTGATTAAGCAATTTGAATTCTCAAAATTTAGATGATTATAATACTGAAAGATATTTGATTATAAATATTTCAGTAAATCTGATTGAAGATCTAATAAATTGTTCTTCAATAATTTCAAAATATAGTATGAAACTTTAAAATTAAATGGATATTTGCTTTGATATTTAACAATATATTTTCCTACTTCAGAATGTTATTTAACAACACTTAATAATTGAATGTAAAGATTTAAATATTCAACTTATTCTTCTCCTATATTTTCTAAGAAACACTGATGAACATAACTTAACAAAGGTAACCAAAATGATTTGGTTTCATTAAATGTAGATATCATATTAAGTACATAAGTCTTTCCTGAAGATATAAACAAAGTACTTGACATTAATTACTTTAACTCATCCAAAATACAATTATCATAAGATATATCAACTTCATTTGTTTTTAATGATAATAATAAATCTAAACTTTAAATAAAGTCTCCTGTATTTTTAATGTATAGTTACTTCTATTTGTAATTCTAATAATTCAAACCTTCTAAAACTAATTGTAAGAAACATTGTAAAAAATTAGTAACTCTATTCTATAAAGGAATATTATTCTCCCAAAATTAATCTGATTTACCTTTATAATCAAATATTAATTTAGATAATGAATAAAAATGATCCTTACTAGATAATTCTTCTTAAAGAACAGCTACAATAAGATATCTAAATGCTGACAATTAAGATTGTTTCTCTTTTGTTTACTGTAATAAATATATTGCAATATCAAATTAATTCTACATTAAGATCTGTAAACTGACTGCAGATAAATCAAGAAACTAATCATATAATTTTAAATTATACTTTGCACAATAATTATTATAATTCCCCTTTTATTTTATAATTATGCTCATTCTTAAAGTTTTCAAACTTTTCTTTTGAATATTTCTATATATTTGTTAATAAATCAGTCATATATGATTTAAATAGACTTTCCTTTACTTAAACCTAACTTAAGAATTCCTTCTATTGCTTAGAATAATATATTAAAATTGCAATTAATTAGTCTAAGTAAACCAATTTCTATGGAATGCTCTATTTTTGTGAAATAATATTTGTCTCCAAAACAGACAATTCCTCAATTGATACAGATTATTTAGGTACTCTAAATATTTCTAAGAATAATAAATTTAATTATACTTTAATTAGTAGTGAATTAGAGATTGAGAATATAATGAGAATCTTCTAATTACTTTACATATCCTTCACATGCAATCTTATTTAAATGTTAGGTTGTGTAATGATTAGAAAATAGTAATTCTAATGTTTATAATGCTATCTGTTAATGTTATTTCCCTTAAACTAAATTAGGACATAGGGCACTAGTTTTCGTAAATAAGTATTCCATTTATTAAATACTAAATAGATTTGCATATTGTGCTTCTAATAAATATGAACAAAATCTTGGAATGTTTTGCATCTTAAAATCTTCAGGCAATAAAGTCAATAGTTCAAATGAAATGTAATATAGAGGAATTAATTATTGCTAATGTAATGATTCATCATTTGTATCAAAAATCTATGTTAATTCATTTATTAAAATTAGAACTGAATCTTATGCTGCACCCTAATTTATCTAAATTACTTTCTTTAATAATTTCACTATCAAAAAAAGTATATTTATTCTTCTTCCCGGGAATTTAGTTAAATTGCGCAATATCTATTTGCTAATCAAATCAATTTAACCTTTCAATGTCTTTTAATTTATCTCCATCTTCTATTACCCTGCTGAAGGATCCAAAGTTGGATAAGAATATACTATATGATCTCTATTATCTTTTATGTACACATCTTAATTCTTATTAGAATTCTATTCTGATAAATTCTTATTAAATCTAATTGTTAAATTATTTATCAATTTTTGAACTGCAATTAATGAATAATATATAATATTCTCATCTTTCTATGAATTGCATAGTATCAAGACTTCTTCAATAATTTCTTATCTTGATCGAAAAACTTCAATTGGAAAGTCTTTTAATGCTCTCCATAACTATTCTTTAATTGTAAATAATAAAGTTTAATTATTCCCAAATTTTAATTAAACACTAATATCAAAAAGGAATTTTTCATCTTATTCCGTTAATTTAACTAATGGAAAATATTCATATTCGGCTGTCTTATGGTCTTGTTTGACAAGAATTCTAATTTGCTCGTCAAATGAATTCTTAATCACTTGATTCTTTTATTCAGGATTTTGAATTGGTTATATTGATTCTCCTTCCATCACATTTTGAATCAATTCATCTAAACTACTATGGTTCAAATTATGTTGCACCATATTTTCCCTAAATTCACAAATTTATTGCATTTAGCATTTCAAATGTTGCTTAACCAAATGATGCTATTTTCTTATAAAAAATAATACCTTAGAGAGATCTTTTATCAAATCAATCACTTGATTTATTAATTATAATTATGTGTTAATACATTAATTAAAAATCCATTTAAACAGAATACAACCGATTGTTGGATTCTTATCACACAGTTCATTTAATTCAACTAAACCACATTAGGTTTTTGATATTAAATTTCTTATTGTACTCTATTAAACTTCTAAACTACAACTTTGTAATTTCATTATAAAGTTCTAATTGAAACTCATACCTTCTCTTTTTTGAATTTAAAATAATTAAAAAAAATCAATATATATGTTTTTTTTTAAATTGAACTTTTATCGAAAAACACTAAATTTATTTATTTATTATTTGGAACTCGATATTTTATAAAATATATGAATAATCAAATATTTGACATCAATTAACCCAACAATTATTGTTATGAACTTGATGATTCATCTAACTCGTTTCCGAATACTAATTTCCTAATAATTTAATTTTAGGATTATTTCAGTATTTCAAAAATCTTAAATTCATGTAACACCTTCTATATTTATACCATATTATTATCTACTTCGTTATTAGATGATTATTCATCTTTAATTTTTAAACCTTATTTCAATATTTTCTAATAATAATTATTATTGTTTTGAATACTCTCTTTGGCATAGAATTCTTCTTTGATTACTTAATGATGTTTTATTAATTATTTAATAAGAATTAAATTATTAATCTCATTTATTTGAGGAATTAATTAAAGTCTGTTGTTTAATTTCTAAAAAGTATATGATATAGAATAATCAGAAAATGTCATCATTCCTAAAGATTTATTCACTTTAAAAAGATGTTCAACCAAGTATTTTGACTATTCTTGTATTGTCTTCAGATTTTAGCCTTAATAAAATTGTGAAAATTATGTAATTCTATTTTTTAACTCTTCTTCACATTAATTTTATAATTGTTATTGAAATTTATCTTTCATAAATTCTCGTTAACATACTTCCACTAAGGATTTAATTAATGCATTTGAATTAGCTTGTTTTTCATAAATATATGATTGAGGGTCTTTTTTAAATTATTATTGGATAATAGCAGATATATGAAGGTATTATTATGTAAAAATAAGTAATTAAATTTGCTCAAGTAGATTTTGAATAAACATTTATTCATCCACAATTGTAATTGTTAACATCAGAATTTTAGATAATAGAAGGAGACATTCAAATTTTCTTAAAAAGAGGATAGTTGACACCTCAAAGGTTAAGAATTATTCTGTCATGTCTTAATACATCTCAGCCTTTTATTACTACGTCAATTCTTTATTTTATTTCAATTAATTTCCAATTGCAGTGATTTATTCTAATTTTAAGATTTCAGAGATTGTTTTCAAGAATCCCTTATTCTCATAATATTCATCAACAATTTTTTGAATTTGATCCAACTTTGTATTGATTCTCAACCCTTTATCCTTTTATAATTCCATTTCCTTTGTTAATTTACTTTACATTTTTTATAAGAAGGCATTAAATAAATGTGCTCTAAATTTGTATGTAATTCCACCTAAAAGAAAAATTAAGAATAACAATGTCTTTTTAGGGTGATTTCTATAAATTGTGAGCAACATTCTTTTTAAATTAAATTAAATTAAATTTATTCAATAAATATTAATATACTCTGTGAATGATATAATAATATTCATTGCTGAATTTAATTGATAAAATAAAATGAATTATTAAAAAATAAATGTTTTACACAGATTCTATCTAAGATGATAAAATTAAATCCTACCTTTAGTAAATTGATTAAGAACAAGAGAAGAAGGATAGAATAAAAAAATTAGCTGAATCTTTAATGAATAAAACCAAATTAAAATTGAAGTATTTAATCATAGTTAAATTAGATTAACCAATAAGGAATCAAAAAGGGAAGAACAATTTAATAAGAAATTAGAAGATATGAAGTAACTAAGTACCTTTGTAGATGCAAGACCTTCTATTAATCGATTAAATTTACTAAATGATAGAAATCTATTATTAAAACTCTAAGTAATATAGAAGACTTAAAAATACTAAGAGACTAACAAACATACTGCAAATAAAACTGAACTTCCAAAATAGGAATTTCAGTCTCTAAATTCTTAACCACTCATTTTGGATGAAGAATTCAAATTATAATTTTTGGCAACTTAGAATTATGAGCCCATACATAGGAAGTAACTATAAATGCCAAAGAGATCTTAGCCAGAATCACCCAAAGACAATGAACCAGTGATAAAAGGAGAAGAATTATTAAACTTTGATGCTTCTCCTAAAAATGATTCAAATTTATTTTATCGTTCAGTATTCAGAACAAGTCCTTCTCCATAAAGAAAATATTAAATACAACAATTTGAAGAGGAAACTCAAAAGGCTAGATAATTTCTTCAATAACAAGGACTGATCGAAAAGCAAGGCTAAAAGAATTAAAAGAGAACTCCCTTGAGAAAAATACCAATTTAATAATATTATTAGAACTTTCAGAAGTAATGTCAATCATTAGTAAAAGATGTGACTTTGGAATCAAGAAGAAGAAGTATCTTGAGTCAGATGAATGAGAGTGAAGGATGCTCTTCAAAAAAGGAGATTATAAAAGATGCAATTATCCATAAAAGTCAGAATGCAATTACTACGTGCGGATTATCGACAAAGTTAAATAAATCATAGACTAATTCCTCTTCATCTCCAAGATAGAAAGTAAAGAAGTTTAATCAAAAGATCAAGTTGGGATCATAAACTTAAAGAGTTCTAAGAAAGACAAAAAGTATCTTTGATTCTGAGTAGAACAGTCCTCTCAAAATACGATTATAAACTTAATTTGAATCATTTACTTAAGCTGTTAATAAAACTTAGTAGGCTTTTAATAGGATAAATAAGGGGAATGAGAAGATTATTAGACGAATGTCTACTGCTGTTAGTAGTATTCATAAAAAATATAGAAATGAAGATGTTTAAATCTGATCAATAATAATATTTATAATTTCTCATTTAATATGATAATAATTAAATTTAAGAAATGGGATGTGGTGCTTAGAAATAGTAATAAGAAAGATTAAAGAATTAGGTAAATTGCATCAATGAAATTAAAAAATAAAAATTGAAAGATTTAGGATAAATAAAAGGTGAGTAAGCTAAATAGATAGCAGATTTGAGAGATATCAAAAACAAAAGAAAACCTATTTATATAATAAAAGGTTAGGAGGTATTAAGAATATTAATGATTTTGAGAGATGGAAGAATTAACAAGTTATAAGGAAGGACTGAAATTAATGTTTTAGTTGATTGATATAAAAGTTTTAATGGTCAATACACAACTGCAAATATAAGCATAGGTAGAACTAAAGCAAATTAGGAAAAATACTAAACTTATTAATATTGATGATGTAGCAGATGAAGAGGGATGGAAAAAAAGCTTATTAATTTATCCCTAAAATAGAATATGATAATGATCTAACTATCAAACCTTTTGATGATGCTCAACTTGAAATAGAATCAGATAATTCCTAATAAAACATTAAACAATAAATAGCGAATGCTGAAAACAACAACGAAATCAATAATTAAAACTAGTAATTGCAATTTGATAGTAAAAAATTATTATATAAAATGACTAAAATTTATTATGATTAAAAATCAAAGATCTAATAGTAAGATTTATATAAAATCAAAGTTAACATTTAAGAAGCTTTAGGAGAAGCCTTATAAGCATATTATGATTAAATTACAAAAAATTATTTTCTTAAGACTGAAGTAATCAACCATATTAACAATAAACTTTGAAAAACAGTGAAATTGAAATATGTTTATAAGAGTAATCCTATGAGTAAATTACTTAAAGTTTTGAGAAAATTATTACTACAGTCCCAAAAATGAGTAAATCAGGTTATACAAAAACTTCTTCATAAATTAAAAATTCATAATAATAGTAAGCAGAAAATTAATTATTCTTCCCAAATAACACACTTCTTATAATAATTAACCAAGAGGTTCAAAATAAAATTACCAACTTTTATATTGAAATGTTTAATATTTACCATAATTATTATAAAATAATCCAATTAATAAATGTATTTTGTAAATGAACTTCCAATGTAAAATTTTCTAATATATTTTAAATTCGTATTAAATAACAATCTTATAAGTGACATTAATTTAAATCATATTTTAATCTAATTATATAAACTTTTTCTTTTATTTTCATTTTGAATTGAAAATATTACATCCTTTCTCAATCTACTTATTTGTATATAATTTCTTTCCATAATTGGAATGACATAGTTTCATCAATTTAAATAGACAAGACCTAATTCAAACATTACTATCATTCAAGAATCACTTGTACTATAAATAGATTTCTTTTAAGTTGTTTTGATAAATCGACTAGATATACTAAAAGGGTAGTATGCACTAGTAAAATATAAGCTATTTCTTTTTCTTTAGTACCTAATCATCAACTAATAGAGAAAAAAGTCTTAAAATTAATAAACTTTCTACGAATTCAAAAGTTTAATTACAAGCATCAGAGGAGACTCAATGATAGTTTTGAGAAGGTCAAAATAGCAACTAATGTGTTACAAAGAAGAGTCATACATGAAAATGAATAAAAACAATCAAGTGAATAGAAATCATGATTTTTTAGTGATGTTATAAATTCTGTTTTCGTTAGAAGATATTTAGAATACGATCTAAATAGGATGTTATTCAAATTCACTCTTAAGAATCTTATCTGTAAAAAACATCAACTTATAAAATTTGTAATCCTAACTAAACAATAATTTGTACTATGTTTTCATTTACAGAGTTTTCATATGTATAGACAATGAATATAATTAGGATATATGACAAATTAGAAAAAATCTTAACTTGTATAAATAATACCATGTGTATAATTAAGATAAAAATAGAACATTGGTAATACATACATACAATCAATTAATATGATTTAAATTATCTTATTGAACTTTGACCAATAATTTATAAACCAATTAATCTAAACAAATCTTGATTATTTAATTTATGATTTAATAAACACAAGCTCATCTTCCAAAGGAGTGGATCGATTTCTTAGAAAAGATTTAAAACTTAGACCGAATAGATGTAGAAACAGTAACATAATATGTAAAAGTACGTGTCAACCACTTTCCAACGGATTAACAAATGACAGAGTACTACGAAGAAGTTTTTTCAAAGTAATATATTAATAGTACTATATTTAGATCTACAAGCGATGTAAATAGAAAAAAGTGGCACTAACAAGATAAAAATCTACTCATTTGGTGTATGACCAAGCACATGATGTTATAAAATCGGTAGGAACTCATACCTGTAATTATTATATTAAATTATTAAAGAATGATAATGATTGGGAGTCTGTATCGAAAATTCTGAATGTAGATAAAAATTTGGTTGAATTGAAGTGGATATCTCTTCTGCATTCCAATCTAAAGATTTCTCCTTGGTCAAAGGAAGAAGATTAAATTCTGATTAACATAGCAAAGTATCCTTTTTAATTTTTAATTAAGTGACCATTATTATAAAAATAATTGGACCGAATTAACCATATAATTTAATTCAATATCTTCTACACAGAGATATCCTAAATAAATAAGAGAACGCTGGAACAATGTGTTGAATCCCAATATCTCTAGATAAACTTGGAGTAAAGAAGAAAAAATTAAATTACTTTAATTGATTTTGAATTATGGCAAAAAATGGTCAAAAATCTAGAGTGAGTTAAATGGAAGAAGTGAAAATTAAATTAAAAATTAATATAATGGAATTATTAGAAATTTAAAAAGATTTAATGTAAATCATTGTATCTAATCAGTAGGTTTAAGAGAGTGAAGAAAGATTGTTGATCAAAGCAATAATTGAAAATCCTGATCAAAAATTAAGTCTGACGGTTACATAGTTTATGTCAGACTTCTTGGCTAAAAAGGAGGCATAAAAAAGTGTAGAATCCCCATAACTTCATTAACTTACTGAATCATAAATTTAAAAGAAAATATGTATTGACCCTATCCCTCAAGAAATTGGCATCACTGCAACAAGTACTATTTTTATTTATAAAAGATATTTTATTTTAAGAAAAATTGAATTAATGTAAAGAGGCACAATAATAAATGAAGTAGACATCCTTATAATAAAATTAATATTTCTCCTCTCCTCAACAATAACATTATTAATAAATGCCAATGTCATCTAATCAGTATTATTATAATAATAATTATACAAATTATTATCCAAATTACCATCCATAAAATTAACACTACTAGAATTACCCTAATTATAATTAAGTATAATCATAAATGACATATCCTTAATATCACTATGGGTATTATTGAAGCATGAAAGTTGAAAATAATATTGATAAATATTCATTTATATCTTATTATTATTATATTTTTAAGAATTAACTTGCAACTTGGGGTCAGTAATGAATATTATATAAAAATTTCTAGGTGAATTGAAAAAAATCATTAATTTTTCAACCAAAATTATTCAATAAATTTCATGATCTTTTTATAAATTGAAAATTTCTGGAGAATTCACCCTTCAAAAGTAAAATCCTTTATTCTGGAAATTAAGATCAGCGACCAGAAAATATTTGCTTTAAATAATGAGAGATACATGAGTGATGAATTCAAATATTCATATAAAAAAGTATGAATACTCTAATTATTAAGTCAATAATCATTTCAAACTATATTTATTGAAAAAGAATTTCATTAAAAAATTTTAATAATTTATTAATGGGTGAAAATTATAAATTATAAAAAAAATTTTAATTTAATTAAACTTTATAAACGATTGATATTAAAACGATATTCATGAAGCACCGAATTAAATGGAAATATTGAATAAATTTATGAATTTACAAATGAATAAACCAAAAATATTTATTAATTTAATAGAGTAATAAACTTAAACATATGAAAATCAAAGTCATTAAATATTATTATTAAAGTAGTTGAATAGGTCTTGTATAATTTTTAAAGTAAATGGTTTGATTCTGTTTAAGTTAATTTACAACTATTCTACTTTAATATTTGCTATTTGAGCAATTATTTTTGCTTTTATACCACCTTATTTAAAATATATAATGTCAGTGGCAATTTTTACTGAAATTGCATTTTGAAGTTAGTAGGGTAATTTATTTATGAGGGGTTACATCTATTAATTGAGAATGAGGCAAACTTTGGTTGCTTTGGTGTTTAATTTAAGTTTTTAGCATAAAGTAGAAATCAATGAGGAATACTAGTTTTATATACATTTGGAAAGGGATTCTACTTTAGCTTCCGCTTTAGGTAATTTGTAATTTAGCTCCTTCATAGCACAATGAACTATTGCCTAAGCATGAAATGAGGTATTTGGTAGAGTTAAGTTATTTAGAATTGCAATTGCTTTTTTTTCAATTGCATCATCTAAATTCATTTTGAACACCAAGTGCTAGACTTCCTCTAATAACACAGAAGACATCTTTGGTGTAGAGCATCCATCTGTAAATTTTGGTACAGGAGGTCTATTAATCATTATTATTTAATTTATTGATATAAATCAATTCTTCATTCATCAGTTTAATATGATTTCTTGAAAAAACTCACTAAGTTAAATAAAATAGAATTACAGAAATTTTCAACAAATAATCAAGCAAGATAAAGAAGTTTGCATTTGTAAACTTTTTGTGAAGATAAAATTGCTCCTCCTCAACAAACTTAGACATTTACCTAGTAGATATCTACTATACCTTTTTCTATATTGAGGTTATCTAGTATAACCTCATATCTAATTGTAGTTTTAATAATTATATATATATATTCAAATAATAGAAAAATATATATCATTTAGTGCCTCCTTAGCAGTAATTCGCTTGGTACTATCAATTTAAAGCATTTTTAGCAACAAATTTTTAGACTCCTAAGAAATATCTTTTTTGGATAAATGATGTTCTGCCTCTGATTTAAATTATGGAAATTTAGCAGAATAATATGGCATAGATTTAAATCCTTCCCAATCTAAAGGAGTACCCATAAATTTAAAAATTCTAAATAGTTAATCTATTTCACTTTCTCCTTTAAATAATGCTTCTCCAACTAACATTTCATAGAAGATGCATCCTAATGAAAAAATATCCAATGCTGGAGAATACTTAAAATGACCCAAAAGCAATTCAGGAGCTCTGTACCATAGTGTTTAGACCTCCTTAGTATGAGTTCTATTTATTGGATAACCAATGGGCTTGGCTAGCCCAAAATCTCCCAATTTAGCCACTCCTTTTTAAACTAAAATATTAGCAGGTTTTAAATCCCTATGAAATATTAATTAACTATGTAAAGCATATAGACCTCTTAAAATATGAAGGAGAAGCCTTTTAGCTATATCTTCTGTTATATTCTTTTGATCAATCATTTTTCGGAGGTCTGTATCAATATACTCCATTATTAGATACTGCTTATAATCAGTATCATCTAAAATCACTTATTTCAATCTTTTATATTAATGAGTTATACTCAACAATATGTGGATGTTTCCTGAATTATAGTAAAACCGACATTTCTCTTAGGGTAGTTGATTATATTCCCTCCTTTTTTTCTTCTTCAGAATGAATTATTTCTTTGATGGCTACCACTTCATGAGTTAGTTTATTTTCTCCCTTATAAACCCTTCCATACGTTCCTTATCCAAGGAGTTCACACTTTTCGTATTAAAAAATTTAGTTCATTAATTTAATTTGTATTTAAATTTGTTTTAGATAATTTAAAAGTGAATTAAATGTTATTTTTCTTAGTTTTAATACACATGATATAATGGAACTTATTATAAAGGAGATTGGGTAAAAATGTTAAAAAAATAGATTTTGGGAATATTAATAGTTATAAAGGAACATGTAAACAGGTAAATGGATATTTGATAAATAAATGTGGATTTGATAATATATTTGTTTAATCAATTTATATTGAGTAGATTTTAAAATTAATTCCAATGTATTTTATTACAGCATTTTTGGCCATTTTACTAAAATGATCTAAGTTTAGCCAAGAAAATTTTATGAAGAGTTCGATTAGATTTTTGTTAAAAGGGTTATGGAGACCCAAGCGATAATACTTTAAGGTCTATTGTAATTTTATGTAATTTTATCAGAAACTTTATTATTTTAAAAATATAAGGTTTAGGTAAGTGGTTTAGGTGTTCTTAGGTTTATTTTTTTGAAGTCATCCTAAATGTGAAAATATGTCATTTGAAAAGTAGGAGTTAATTGGGATTTGTATAATCTTTTTACCTTGTTATCTTTACTTATGCTGTTATTTTACCCATTGTCAATATAAACCTGATTTATATAATCAGTAAACTCTTACATTAAAAGGTTTACTTAGAGTTTTGATACTTGTTGGTTTGCTTATTTCACAATTGGCTATTCATGTTTTCATAAGAAAAGTAGTAATGAGTAATAGTTTAGAAATCAATATAACCTACCTATTTAATAGTAGGTTAATTAATATTGGAACTTTATTTCTCCTTATTGTTGATTACATTATTGCCATTACTCTATAAATTATGTAATGCTGATATAGATGGAGACTTTTTAAGAAAAATCAACTAAATTGAATTACAAGAAATTGAGTTGTGATTTTAACTTATCAAAATATTTATATCAATTTAAAAAAATTCTAAATTTATCTTGTATAATTTTTCTACATATAGGACAGGTTTCTTTAACATTCTAAAGGCATTAATAGCAAACACAAACATGTTTACAAGGCAAGATAATTGAATCAGCTATATGAGTACAACAAACAACACATTCACGGTATTTGGATTCATTAAATTCTTATTAACATTTTTAGCATCTATTAGGTTTATCTTATTAAATATTGTATGGATCCTATTCAGCATTACACCTTAAACATGAAGAGAGATATTTTTATTATTTACACGAGAAACAGATAGTATTAACAATTTCAATGAATGGTCCAATTTCAGTAGTCTTCATTTAAGGTTTATCTAATTTGAGAAGAATTCCAAGGCAATCTTTGGTATTGCATTTCTTAATTTAATAAATCAATGTGCATCCTTAACATTTAAATTTTTCTAGTTAATCATTTTCAACCCTTTTAATTATCTGTTTTTAGCCACATAAACATTAGATAAGTTTCATTTTAGTATTACAATACTAGCATTAATAATTTTTATTATTAGCAATATTTAATTTATTTGGTTTTTTACATTATAAGCATATAATATTTTAATATTAATGATTCTTTGAACATCTGAAGATAAAGGGATCACATGTATCTTTTGAAAAAGCATCTTCTTAACAAAATTTACATTCATCAATCTAAAAATTTAAATTGCAATTTTCGCAGTAATTTATATTATTTGTTGTATTCATTATTTTCATATTTTAACATCCAGGACAATTTATAATATAAAAAGAATTCTTGCAAGAAAAACAAATGAGATTTGAATTTTATTTAAGATTCTTCCCATTAATTTTTTATGGACATTTACAAAATTAACATTCATAAATTCTTTACTTTGTTCCACATACACATTATATTATTGTGTTAATATCTTCATATTTACAAAATCTAATACATTACAAAATTACCTTACTTTAGATCTTAGCAACTATTACATTATACACATGCTGTTTAGAATTTACAATCCAAGCAATCTAAAATGTAAATTCCTTTCTATTCCACATTTTTTATGTTAAATTTAGCAATATCTCTATTATTCCCACATCCAAAACAAAAATACTAATTTTCCATTTATTATATTAAAATTTAGATAATTTTTCTTATAAACCTCTTAGATTTGCCTTATTGTATTTCTATTAAAATTTGTATGATAAATTGTATTAAATTTAAAGAGAATATATCACAAAATATTAGATCAATTTAATTAACATATACATTAAGATAAAATATTATTTAAATGTTTAATTTTGTTTAAACTTAAAGATAAAATGAAGAATGTAATTATTTTAATTTGTTTTTATAGTTAAATGAATGTATTTAAAGAAAAATGAGGATTATTTATTATTATAATATTTATTAATATAAAAAATTAACATAAAAAAACAGGGCTCTCCCGGGAATTGAACCCGGCTCACATGCACCCTAAGCATGCATACTACCGATATACTAGAAAGCCTTAGTTAGCTCTTATGCTATTTTTGTGTATTTCTAGTACAACTTTAAAATAATGAATTTTATTCATGGATATCTATAGGCAAAACCAATATATAAATATTAATAAACATTTATGAATATAATATTTATATATAACAATAATTAATATGGAAAGTAGGGTGTTTATTTTATTGATGATAAATATATATATATTTTTAAATAAGTTTTATATAATAAAAGAATATATATATTTTAACGTTAAAATAAATTGATATTTAATTTTGAAATCAATCAAAGGATTTCTTTGGATTTAGTATTTTATGAGAAATTGAAGAAAATGTATGAAAGAGAAATTAAATTAGAATAAAATCATATCAGATAAGCATATTTGATATCATTTGATATAATTTATGTAATTTAGTTGAACATTTTTGAGGTAATCGATTATTCAATTAAGTCTAATGAATGAATGAATTATTGATTAGTGAGATGATTAGTTTAATATGAATTAATCTGTATTTAAATATATTATATATATATATGGGTTACCAAATAATTGTAGGCAAAATAATAAATTTTATTAAATTTAGTGGTCTTTCTCTTTGCGCCCATAAAAGTTGTATCATTTTATGTTGAAATAGCGCAAAATTTATGTGCTTAATAATTAATAATATTTATAATGAGTACTCAAAGCATTAAAGAATAAAGCAACACGTAACTAATTTCAATTTTTGATCCATAAGAAGAAAAGAAGTTAGAACTATAAAAGTTCAAAAAAAATAAAGTATGTGCTGAATGCAAATCATGGATAATAAGATAAAAATCAATTGGATGTGGAATATGTGAAGATGTATATCATCTGTCTTGTATGGTAATATTTTGTGGCATAGTTTAGAGACCTAAATTGACACGGAAACCTAAAAAATGGACATGTACACGTTGTCTTGAGTTAAAGAATACATTTCCAGATACAAATGAATTAGAAATAGATACTTTATGTGGAAGATGTTAAAAGCATGTATAGTTAGATGATGAGGAATATTGTTCTAAATGTTCAAAAGTATTTCATAATAAGTGTTATGGTCCAAAAAAAGTAGCGCCTATATGTATATTCTGTGAGCAATAAAAACCGCCAAAAATAAAATAAAATAAAAATTTGGTATAATTCCTACCGCTCAAAATCTCATTAAAAAATCAGAACTCTTTCATATTACCTTGTTGTATATACGATGACACTTTACGTGAAAAATGTTTCAATTCTATTTAATATGCACTCTATTGTCAAAATATTAGTTTTAATGATGATTTAGTGTATGAATCTGTTCCAAAATAAGAGAATAATGTTTCTCTTGAAAAATTGGAACCATTAACAGGAAAAGATCTTGAAGCATTCAAAAAGTATAAATAAGTAACTAAACATGGTTATTATGCTCCTGTCATAGTTGAATACAATATTGATTAAGGATTTTATGTAAAAGCAGTTTAACCAATAGCGAATAATACATTGATATGTGAATATGCAGGAGAAGTATTTCGATTTGCCGATTAAGTATACAGTACATCTGATTCTATGATGAGTTTGCTTGAAACAAATTTTGCTGCCACATCTTTAGTGATCATACCATAAAAATATGGTAATCTTGCTAAATATTTATCGGGAATTAATAATACAAAAAAAAATAGTAAAAAATAATAATAAAATGTGAAATCTTAAAGATTTAATGTAGATGGTGAATCAAGAGTGATTTTATATGCTTGTCGAGAAATTAGGACAGGAGAAGTCCTCTATTATGATTATAATGAAGGTGGATTCAATTATAATACAAGATTCTTTGTTTGATTGATTATACTATAAAGCAGAAATAATATACCGCTTTAATTCTTAATATTTTTAATCTTAATCTCAACTATTTTTTTATCAATCTCTTTAAAAATTAATATATTATTGGTTATTAAAATTAATTTGTGAATAAATAAGAACATGTTCATTATTAATACATAGATAATTTACAAGTTACCAGACTTCATACCAAATCTTAATATTGAATTGTCATCTCCTGAAAAATTAGTACCTAAACATAGACCTCCTCCTATAAAGAGAGATCCTGTTTTAGATGCACCTGATGAAATCAAAAAATGGTTAGAATAGAGAAGAAAAAGATATCCCAATAAGGAAAAGCCTATATTGGATGAAAATGCATAAGAACTTTCAATTTTGGAATAAAAATTGAGAAAGAAAATTTCTATTTTAAGTGGAAGTAGTAGGAGAACATAAATTAAAGCAAAGTAAATGAAGGAACTATGTAAAGTTCTTACTGAATCTAAAAGAATAAAAAAGAAAATTAATATTATTGAACAATAATAAAGTTCTGATTCAGAGGAGAGTGATCATTAAGGAGAAGATAAAAAATTAGATGACAAAGAAACAATCTCAAAGGAAATAACCAAATTATAAAAAAAATTAAGTGATAATAGACCGAAAGAATATTATAAATAGATTAAAGAAGGAGTAGAATAATAATAGTTTTCAAAGATGGAAAAGTAAAATATGAAAAAGAAAATTAAGGATCTCAAGGTATAGTTGAAGTAATTAAATCCAGAAGCTGAAGTAGTTTAGGAATAGTAATAGGTGAGAAGATAAGAAAATACATAGAGTTTAGAAGATCATACTAAGGAGATGATTGATAATTTAGAAGAATAGAAAGAGAAGATGTATATATTTTAATTTAAAACAATAGTGGGAATTTATTGGATGAATCATTAAATTACAGAGTAAATCCTGCCAATTTTCGATATAAAAGTAATACTCTATATACAAATATGTTGATTGGGGAAATCTATAGAGAGAGACAATATATTTTGTAGGCAATTAGATTATTGGTGAAAGAGAATTTTTTCGAAGTGAAAGGCCAAGAAGGATTTGAATGTATAACATCAGAATCAGATGAGGAGGTACGAGAAAGTAGTGAGGAGGAGTAAGAGTTTTTGGAGGAGATTGAAGAATATTTTTGAGATTTCAATTTGAAATAGGAAAGCTTTGATAAATGAATTCAATTCTTTCTGTTAATTAATTGTTTAAGTATTTTGGAATTATTGTCTGGTTTAGGAGCATCATGTAATCTGTTTTATATTTATAATTGCAGTTTTCTAGTAAATATATTGAAAAATATACTGTAAATTAGTTTATTAAAATTTAGTAGGTTTCAATTGATTTTCCAAATTGATATTTTCTTATTGTGACTTCTATTTTGTTTACATTTAAACAGGAGTGGATGGTGCAGAAGTCTTATGTTTAAAATCTAATTATCTATAGTAATTGGTTGATTGTGGGAGTAACTTTTATTCATGAACCGATTTATGTGATTCATGTTTTTATATCGAAACTTGTTGTAATAGTTTTTGTAAGGATTGTATTTGATCACTATATTTTTATTTTATTTTTTTGATTTCTTGATTCATTTCATCATTTAATTATTAAATTTTGTCTTCTATTTATTTTTATTTTCTAAGTGGAGATTCAGTAACAGGTGATCTCATTTAATTTAGACTTTATAATCCATATTCCGACTATAAAATAAGTTTGTAGGAATACCACTCTATTCATAGCCTATTCATAAACTTCAGCATCTTAATATTGATGTTCTAACATAGTTCCAGTTTCATTCATAGGTATAGCATCAATATCATTAACAATCATTGTTCCCAAATCCTCCTCTTCCTCACATTCAACAAGTGTATCCAATTATACTATACCTTATTCCTAAGATTACTCAAATTATTATTCATTTTGTTTATTCTATTTTTATCTTTTATAATTTTCTATCATTCTGGAATTTTTTATCATAAATTATTGAACATACTCTCTACTTTTGCAGTACTTTTGAAAGAATGGATCCTGGAGTAATTCTTTAGTAGATGGTCTCTCTTTTGGATCTAAGATTAGACACTTCTTAACAAAACTATTGAATTCTTTAGACCATCGGGTTTGATCAGTCAATGAGTTTGGTGGATTATTTTTAATTGCAAACATAGCTCTAATTGGATGTATATGAGCATAGGGTGGTTCTCCTTCAGCCATTTCTATGGCAGTAATACCTAATGACCAGATGTCAGTTTTCTTATTATAACGAGACTTTAAGAGAATCTCTGGAGACATCCAAAAAGGACTACCAATAACTGTATCTGTATCAGCCATAGTGTGTACTAATTAAGTTGAGACTCCAAAATCAGCTAATTTTATGTTTCCAATATGATCAATAAGAATGTTTCCACATTTTATATCTCTGTGGATCTTCTTATGATTATGCATGTAATCAATTCCTTAGATTAGATTATATAATATTATACCTTTTAGTGTTTGATATAAAATAGTGGCTATTAACTCTTCAGGTAAAGAGGAACCATTAAAACTCATTGCTTTAACTAAATCTATAACACTTCCTCCTGCACAATATTCCATCACTAACCATAATTATCCATTTGAATGATATGATCCAAAATACTTAACTATATTATCACTTCTACAATCTCTCAGTATTTGAATTTCCCTTTTTAATGATTCTATTTCACCTGTTGTTGGAACTATTTTTATAGCAACAACCTTTCCACTCTCTAATTGAGTAGCCTTATAAACTTGACCATATGATCCTTCACCTATTACACCTTCTAGACGATAATAGTCCTCTGGGTTCATTAAACTTTCGTTCATTTTGAATTTATTTAAATTAAATCGTTGATGGATTAATATTAAATGAGCATAGTATAATTTCTATTTTTCTATTTAAGTAAAAATATCTACAAAAGAATATCAAGAAGATGCTTAATCTCATGATTAATGAAGAAAAATAAATCAGAAAAATAGAAATCAAAGCATTTCATTCATAAGAAATTTAGTAGACAAAGAAAAAAGGATACATAGGATAGGATATAACAAACTCTTAAATTAATGAAAAAAGGTTGTTAAAGACAATAATTCAAAATAGGTATAGAATTATATAACTTAAAGATGAGTATGTATTAATTTATGGAGATAAACGAACCGATAAATATTCATTATTTAATAAGGATGTGGCTTTGAATTAAAATGAAATCATAAAATAATAAAGGAGTAAGAAGAATTAATTTGTTTTTGGAATAAATATTGTTAATACAATTTTAACTTTTTCTGAAAAATATGAATTTGTAACATCATTCCTTTTGTACTTTTTAATTAGATGTCTCAAATTAAAACCATTCTCAAAATAAAGAATTAAAAGACACTTAGAAATGTAAATACAGAGAAGAAAGAATTCGGTAGTAGAAAATATGATTTGATTAATATTTATTTTCAGAAATTGTTTTTCAAATGAAAGCTAAATTGAATAAGGAGGATTATTAATTTCGAAAGAAAACAGGTTAAGAATTGATTAAATAGCCTGGATAATTAAATGGATTAGACTTTGTGATATCTAATTGTGAAGAGTGCACTATCTACATTTGTGATCATGCTGCATAAATTTTTGTGGATTTGAGCAAGAATTGCAAAATCTATATAGGACCAGTCGAAGGCTCTATCTTTGTTAGAAAATGTGAGAATATTGAAATAAGTGCAGCATCTAGTTAATTTAGAGTCTCAAATTCAAATAAGTACTTTATCAATTATATATTATCAAGCATCTAATGTTTTATCTATACTCAAAGTGATCCAGCGCTTGAAAAATCAACAGGCATCACTTTTGCACCATATAATTTTGCTTATCCTGGTATTACTGAAGCTTTTGGAAAAGCTAAGTTAGATCCCGCTAATAATAAATGGAGTGAGGTTTTTGATTTCACTCCAAATACTGATGTTAGTAATTGGACTCTCTTACACCCTTCCTAATTTAATTTAGTAAGTAAATCATTTGAAGGCCTTGAAGAACCTGGATAATGTCCTGTTCCTATTCCTACTACATATGGTGGATAATGCACTAAGAAAATTATTTTGGGGAGTGCAGATTAGAAAGTTAGTGGATTAGAATTGGATTTTTTGATGGGAAAGGAGAATATTAAGAATTAATAATAATTAGCAGATGAAAATCATTCTTATTTGGAGACTCAACTCAAATCAACTAATTAGAATAAATCTGAAGTGGAATAGAATTAAGGGAACTATGAAGAGTTTATATTTGATTAAGAAAGTGTTAAAAGTACAGAACCTTAAGTCAATTTGTAAAGTCAGAATACTTTTAATGCATTTGATGAATTAGTTGTGGACAATTAATCTAACAAGTAAAACAATTAATATTTGAATTAACAAATGCTTAAGGATGTAAATAAATTGTATAAAATTTAATATAGGAGGCTGAAAGAAAACTAAAAGAACAGAAACGAAAATAAGCTTAAGAATATTTAAAAAAGTTTATGAGGTATACAAATAAAAATATGATTAATAGTGATTTTACCGAATTAACAAACTAAAGAAAAATATAAAATAGAGCAATTGTCAGAGAAAAGGTTTAGAAGGAAGAGGGATGGAAGACTGTGATTTCAAATATAAATTTGAAAGACAATGGAGGGGAAAAAGATGTCAATCAAATGGCTTAAGCTATAAAAAATAGATTCATGGATGTTTTGAAATGATATAAGACATAATTAAATATATTATATAATATAAATATATATAAATGGGAAATAAGTCTCTTTGTTGTTCCTCTAAATCAGACCTTCAATCATAGATATATAAATTAGATGGTAGACCTCAGGCTTAGATTATTTAATAAACAGATGTGAATGGATGTAGGGTTATTTTGAGTTTGGGAAAACTGTTTAATGAATAAGTAGATATTATTGTATTACCAACAACTCAGAAATTAAAATTGAATAATTAAGCATCAGAACATATTAAGTAGATTATTATGATTGAGTTTTAATAGAAAATTCGGTAGTAATTAAATATTGAATGAATTGCACCAAATTCTATTGAGTGAAGGAGGGAAAGTATAATTGGGATCGGTTGTACATACACATGCTGGAGAAGTTGTTTATTTGTATAAAGATTTTTTAGATGCCTTATGATTATATATTCTTTGCAGTGTTACCTAATGCTACTGATGCTTCTATTATAGTATTGAATGAGTCTTTAGAATAAGAGATGGTATCTTCACTTGAAGAGAACTTCAGAGTAAATTCATTTGCAGCATATGCTGAGAAGAAGAAATTAGATTCTACAGAGTCGAGAGAAATTTAAATTGTTTATGAGGCTATAGTGAATTGTTTAGAGAAAGCTACCGAATTGGGTGCTAAATCAATTGCTTTTTCTGTGATGGATTAATAAATTATTCAGATAGCAAGGAGTAAAGTAGCTTCAGTAATGTTATTTGCAATCAAGAGTTTTTTGAGGGATAATTGTTGTAAGTCTTCTTTAATAGAGATAAGAATTTCATCATGTGAAGCTCCATCATTTAAAATTTATAGAACCTATATGAATTAGATTTTAAATGATTAGGGTGAAACAACGATTGAGAAATTGTTTCAATAAGAGGAATAAATTTATTAATAAGAGTTTAAAATTGAGAGTTAGATTGATATCAAGAAAGATGATATTAGAAAATTTTGTAATGGATGTAAGGAGGGAGGTTCAAAAGAAAAGGAATTTAAAAGTTCTTTTTGATTAATCTATTCTAATATATGTATATATATTAAGTTTATAATATATATTTATATATTTATTGATAGGACTTTAGGGTATTAAAAACATTCATTAAATTAATTATTTTGAATTCAAAATATAGTAACATGTAAATCCAAAGTGTTGATGATTGTCTTCTTTAACAGGTAAATCTAAAGTCTTAATTAAAGTTGAGACGTATTTTTAGTTTTCCAGTCTTAAGTAGAAACCATTTTTTATTGAAAAAATTTGATTCCATTACAGGGTTTATTCGTCTGTCTTGTTTAGCAAAAGAGAATAGCTTTAGATAATTATTAGAATATCCAAATGGAATGCAGAATTTAATGAATGTATATAAGTCCTATAATCATATCTATAGATATTAATTCAATTTAACTGCACCAATTGGTTTTATGATTAAACCTTTAATGCAATAATGCCAATCTTTTCAAAGGAGAGGAAATAAGTTTAAATTTTGATTAAGAAAAATTAAGTGGAAGAATTTAAGAAGTTTTTATTAGAATTAGAAGTTAAATTAGAATGGGAACCAAAAGAGGCTGAATATGTACCAAATAAAGATATGATTAAATTATTTATTGTTTTTGAAACACAAGAAGATGCCTAATTTGGGTTTAGCAAAATTTAACAGTCAAAATCAATTGTAAGAATTCTATTTATTATGAAAATAGTATGGTATACAAAATGCTAAGATGGAAGAAGTTGACTATTTTACTAAATTTTTGAGTATTGTATCAATTAAGTAACAATAATTTTAAGAATAAAGAATGAATAATATTAGAAATTATGATGAGACTTAGAATTAATTTTAAATGTATTCTTAATAATAATTATAATAATAACCTTATTAATAATAATAATAATAATAATAAGTTTAATAATAATCATAATAACAACCTTAATTATAATAATAAGAATAATAAATCTATGATTATACATCATCAGATATTATTAGCCAAAGATTAAATTAAATAAGAACTAAAGATAAAGTTGAATTAAACTTTGCCCCTTTACAAGAATAATAATTCTAATTTTCATTTGCTCCAATATTCTATCCTCAATAAGATGTTTAATAACCAGAGATTTCTTCAACTTTATAATAATAAATACCATAATAAGAACCATAACTAGAGTCAATATAAATTGAATAGCAACAAGAGTAACCCAACATAGAATAACCTATTTAATAAACAGATTAAAGATAAGCTAGAGAAACAGAATCAAACAAAGAAAATTCTGTTGATAAAAATCATGGAAGAAAGTATAATGAAGAAGGGAGAGTTGAAAATCATTAGAAACCTTATTATTAAAATAGATATCAGGTATTAATATGAATATTATAATATAGTAAAAGAGAAGAACAAATAATGAAACATATTACCATTCTAATAAATACTATGATAATTTCAATAATAATAGGAAACCATAACAACATTATAGTAATATATAATTTTTAAATAGTTTAGATATTTTGGAAAATGATTTGAAAGAGTTTACAGGATATAAAAAATATTAATAAAGACCTTAGAAAGAATATTATGAACCAAAGAGGGAATCTTGAATTCTCTAACATTTTTGTTAATTATTAAAATTTTATCTCTACATACATTCAATTTTATAATTATGAATCAAACATAGAAATTGGCATATTATCCAAATTTGCTTGTAATTCTTTTTATTTTTATGAATAGGGTCAATCAGAGAGAATAATCTAATAAAATGTAGAGAGTAAGAAGGGTTTGGAGGAATATTTGGCTATTTTACAAGAAAGAGCCAATATTGAAGATCAATATGCTAAAGCTTTACACAAACTCTCCTAATAAATTGATAGATCAAGGTATATAAATTTGTTATGAATATATTAGTATAACATATTTAAGGGATTAATTGGTGAATTAGTTAAGATAAAAAATAGAAAGGTTGGAGAATTTTGTAGATTTGATTAGATCAGAAATAGTTGAATAGGTTAAGGAAATCATATAAGATTAAAATCAAGTTTCTAGAAGGATTATTGATGAGATGAAAGGTCTTGAATGGGATTTATAAGATAAATAGGATGATTTAATGGGAGGAAAATTAGATTATAAATTGTAGGCAAGAGAATTAGAGTAATCAGGAATTTCAGATATCATTTATCAATATAGTCATGATATTTCAGAAGATAAAGCTATAAAACAAGTATCCAAGTAATTATATATATATATCAACAGGACCTAATAAATCTAATCAGAATGTATTAAATTGGAAAAAGAATTTGAAATTATTGTGCTTTCTTATAATGAATTCATTGATGTTTATAAAACAAAGATGGAGAATTATTTATCTTAAATGGAATAGTATGAATAATAAAAATTACTTGTGCAAAAGGATACATTGATGAAACTCTTTTTATTTGAGACTTCTATTTCAAAATAATCATTGCAAGACACTGAAAAATTGTATGATTAAATCAGAAAAACTAATCTTTAAGATGTCATAGAAAATTTTATTATGAAATATCAAAGACCTTAAGATGCACCTAGACAACTTGAATTCAGACCTTATTGTTCCTTTTTAACAAAAACTACAGAGAGTATGAAGAGTCAAGAGTATCAAAGATTAAAAGATATAATCTCGGGACATAATGATACATTTTATAATATTTATGAAGACAATGTTAAAAAGAATGTATTTAGTCTTGTAATAATTGATAGAATTTATAAACTATAGAAGAATAAGAATTGACTCATTTGATTAATCGTAATAGTGTATAGGCTATATATAAGATTATGTAAATTCATATTAATTGTGTATGGAATGCCAATGAAATTTAAAATAATGAGATTATTGTAGGTTTACTTAGATAAGGCACTTAAAATAGATTGCTTTGGTGTTAGGCTTTAGAGATATAGGCAAATAAAAGTAACTATAAGGTTCCATCTAATGATGCATATGAACAACTTATTAAATGGAGTTAAAAAATGATTAATTTAGTACTTTAAATATTCTATGTAGAGTGTTAAGAGTTTTGGGATGCTTCACCATTGAGAAAACTAATTACTGTTAGTTCAATGATTCATGTTGTTGTTTAGAATAAGAAACATTTTTTAATGTATAACATCAAAGAAAACAAAGTGTTGTAAACAGCAGATTTTATAGAAGCATCTGTTATTTAAGCAATTTATGATGCATTGGTTGAAGAAATAATAGAAGTTACAACTATAGAAGAGAGATATAGAAGGTATTTATATATATTTGAATTTAATCAAGATAAAAAATAAATATATTGACTCAATTATCAAAGATCTGCTTTACATTATTGTAATTTAATCCTATTAGTGTAATTAAAGTGTATGCAGAGAATTATTTGAAATAGTTGTCTGTGGCTCATGATGCAACTGATAATTTATTATTTTAGATTGAGAGTTTTGAGTAATTTTGAAATAACATCATTTATAATAAATATATATATATAAATAAATATCAAAATATTTATTTAAGCTAATAAACCGGAAGGAAAACAATTAATTCAATTTCTCTGTTATAATTATTCTTCTTAAACATCAAAATTATAACACTGAATTAGAAATTGTTCCATCCTTTATGACTTTATAAGTTACTATTTTATTTCATAGATCATTTTTTATTTATTCCTTATAATTTTATTTAAAGTTGAAATAATAAAATATCATCTCAAAATTAAGAACCTAAAGTGTTAATTGATATATAATCCCTTCTCTAAATAAAATTAGATCATTTTTTTGTAAAGACTTTCAAATCTTATATAAGAAAAATGTATTTGATAAAACTTCCCTTTCTATGATAATAAAAATAATAACCTCATTGATTGGGTTTTAAATTATTTACTTTTACCAATCATTTTTTCATATTCATTTTGGAATATATTGATTGGTTATTAAAATCTCATATCCAAAGATATTGCTGTACTTTTGAATATTAAATAAGCAAAGCATCTTATGCTTTTAAAAATGTCATTTCTCCTTAAAAATTGCTATTAAACAAATCATTAAATAGATTAAAAATTGAAATTAGGATTAAATAATTTAAAAATTCTAAGGATATCAAAAAAATACAATGATTTTACTGAAATGAATATATATTTTATAGAAATTTGATTTGTCAAAAATATATAAAATATAATTATCTTTTATATATTTTTGTATCTACATTAATTATAATATTAATAGAATAAAAACATAGGAACATTTAAATTTATACAGATTTGATTGATAATAATATTTAATATATTCTTCTGTTTTTTAATATTTCGTATTAAGAATAATTTCACCATTCTAATTTGTCTAAACCTTTCTCAAAGTCAGCAGCACCATCATAGAATTAAGAATACCATTATCTCCATGATAATAATGCTTGATCAGAATAGGTCTTTAAGTTGTATCGGAGTGTTTCTGAGAATATTTTAGCATTCCATAATTTGACATCAAATAGAACTTATCTCAATTCTGCATGAAGCAAATAAGCAGAAAACCAATATGGTAAATAACCGTTTGTAAACACAGTATGATACACTTTTTATGTGAATTTCTCAACAGGTTAAATTGATTATTTAAATAACACTTCAAATATGGCACTCTTTACATATAATGCAACAGTAGCAGCTCCCATTTAGAATCCAGTTGCCCATATAGCATGGAATTTAAATTTATTGAATAGAATAACATATCCATCTAAAAGGAGTACATTCATATATGGAATTAATTCTGTATTTGTTAAATATTAATCGAAAAGGTATTTTTAATATTATCTACATTTAGGAACCTGATGTGTCATTTCTTTTAAGAAATCTGAATCCTTGGCATTTTTAGTTTTCATTTCCCATTTCAAACTTACCAACCAAGAAGGTATAATGTCCATGGCTGATTAATGTACATAATCAAAATGTCTCATATCAGCACCATTTTCTGGTATTTCTTAAATGTGACAATTAACATAATTAACACTCTCTGCTCTTAAGGTCAAATGTTCACTGTTCTCACTTACAATATCATACCATCTATAACATAGCATTAAAAGTTTTACGGCTTGGCTTCCTTGGAATGTAACCAAATATACACTACTCCTTTTATTTCTTTCACTAAGTAGGTTTTTATTTTGACTTCCCCTTCTGCAATCTTTTATATATATTCTCCCTTTTAATTCTTTGTCACTCTTTCTATATCTGGATAACAATAAGTTGTGACTATCTTTGGTTCCAGTTGTTCTGAATTGACACATAAACCACTTTTCCCATCGAAAGTCCATCCATGGAATGGACATCTTTTTAAGATTATCTTAATATCATTACTCAATGCATGACCGAAACTTTACTTAACCACCAATACCCAAGTTGGCACCCATATGAGGACAATAGGCAGCTACACCATATACTTATTTATCAGTTCCTCTGTAATATGCAATATGTCTTCCACACAATTTAATTTCTTTTACTTCTCTTTTTAATATATAAAATACATTTTACCCTGGTAACAACTCTCCTGATCTACAAAGACGGTACCAACCATTAGGATAAGATGGTGGACATTTTCCTCTTGGTAATTTGTTTCTGACATTTTTCTCGTCCAATTTTTCAACAATTGTGAAAAATTTGAACTTTTTGTAGTACAGATAATACAATAAGAAGGCTGTTAATGTCAAAACAATTTCGAATGATAAGATAGCCATAAAGAAATGATAATATTATTAAATTTATTTTTATTGATTCACTTATGAATCCTTATTTTTTTATATCTATTTTTAAATTAACATGGAATTATAACTGATGAAAATTAAGATTAAGTCTTAATATATAAATATTCAATAAGATTTAATCCATTCTTATTTAAATTTAAGAATCTGATCCAATATAGTTTTAAGAATCTATAAAACCTATTATAGATTATACACCAAATGATATGATTTGGTAAAATATTCAAATAAGGCTATTAGTGAATATAACCTTATCTTATTAAAAACATTACAAATAACTTCAATTTAGTATGATCATAAGGAGTTTGCAATTAATATAAAATGATTTGATTATATACTGCAAGAATTAGTGAAAAATGATCAAAAAAGTTGAAGGATAATTTAAAAATAAAAATTTCTTTCTAACACTTTTATTTCATAAATTATGTTTTTGGGACTTCCACTTGTTATATTATTAATATAGAATATTGCTTTTGTTTGAATTAGTTTGTATTTTTTATTTTTATAATAATAATTTTTAACAGAAATTCATAAATTAATTAATTCACAAAGTGTAAGAAAAATCTTTCTCAAATCAAATTTTCTGATTAGTGTGAATATTGTCAATTATAGATTGCATTATGTTTGTTTTGAGTACTAATAAAATGAGTGTAATATAATAATTAATGATCATTAAATTAATTTAACAATAATATCATAAATTATTTTAATTTAATCATTTTATTATTTCTTAATTTATATCTAATATTATTGGATGTACCTAATATAATGAAAATTCTTATTTTAATTAACAATAATTTACTTTTCTTGGGATTACTGCACACAATATATATCAAATCTTAAACAATATTTGAAAAAATTAATACTTAAAATTTTATCGAATTTCTTTGATATATAAAATTTTATTATCTACTAGTAAGCTTAAAGAGATAAATTAATTTATTAATTTATTAATGGGATCCAAAAATTCTAAAGAAACAAGTAAACCAATTATTTTTACATTATAGAAAAGCCAGAAATGAACAATAAGGATCAAAAGAAGGATAAAATACTTGATTAATTTTCTTTTAATTAAAGAATGCAATCAAAAAAAACTGAATAGAAAACACTACCTATTGTATATTAATATAAAATCTAATCTCAAATTCCTTTATAATGTATTAACTTCAAAAGTATTAATAGAAAATGACATTTTCTTAGAGAACGATCCATAATTTTTAAAATGTGATGGTAGAAATTAAGAATATGGAAATTTAAATTAATCAACCTTTAATTTATAGCATACTTTTAAGGATTATGGACTGAATTCTATAAATGATGGGTAATGTCAAAATTCAGATGATAAAATTATAGATGTGAATGAATGCAAAAACAAACTAAGAATAATGCCACTTATTATTTAAGAAGAATAAAATCCTCTTGTTATCTAACTCTAGGATGATTTATAAAATGAATTGAATCAAAATTATCCTACTGAGTAATAGGCTATTATTTATTAAGACAAATAGATATAGATTACTAATTTAAGTATAGCAGGAATATGGAGATATCTTGGTCCCTATGAAGGAATTCTAAAAAATAAATAACCATATTATCTCAATGACTAATCAATCTATATTGGAGATTGGTTAAAATAAAAGAGAGAAGGATTAGGTTTATTAATAAATAATGACTATATTTATGAAGGTTATTGGCATGATGACAAATTTCATGGGAATGGTAGGATAATTTATGGAAATAGAAGTGTATACATAGGATAATTTAAACAAGGATTATATAATGGGGAAGGATTTTATATTAAAAATATTGATTAAGCCAATACAATATATGAAGGTGAATGGATGTCAGGTTTAAAGAATGGAATGGGTAAGGAATAAATGGCTGATGGGTCCATTTTTATTGGATAATTTAAGGACAATGAGAGACATGGTCACGGGAAATTCTTTAATATAAGAGATTAATATGTTCTTGAAGGTCAATGGATTGAAGGCATTACATCAGAGAAAGCAACTTTGATATGGTAAGATGGGAAGAGATTTGAAGGAGGATGGAAGAATAATATGATGAATGGCTAAGGAGTATTTATTTGGCCAGGAGGAAAAAAATATATTGGAAATTATGTTAATAACCTTAGAGATGGTTATGGGGAATTTTATTATAAGGATGGTAAGATTTATAAGGGGATGTGGAAAGAAGGATTAATGAATGGGTAAGGAGTTATTATATATCCAAATGATACGCATGAGAGGGGAATATGGAAATAAGGTAAGAGAGTTGATTTATAAGGAAAGCAAATGCTTAAAAAGAAGTTTGAGCAATTTTGATTTATAAATATTTTAATAGTTTACAAATCTTTCACTAAAATGCTCATTAAATAAGTAGAGGAGATTGATTATATTAATTATAACAATTATAATTTTAAATAATATATTATTGAATTTGTGTATTATTCATGATTTTTCATTCTAATTTACATAATTTTAGAATTGAAAATATGCATCCTCAATAAAATCCAATTATGTACTTTATTCTTATCTATTAATTCTCAATGATGTATAAATATCAATGTCTAAATATAAAATATATCATAATTTAATATAGATCAACATTTGAATGGATTAATTAAGAAATTTTGGATATATAGTAAATTCCTGAATTTGATATTATAGATTTATAATTTCTCACTTTTCTGTTTGATATAAAAAGTTATGATTTTATGATAATAATATACTAAATTGAAGAATATACAATATGAATT
Organism: Paramecium biaurelia; assembly: GCA_000733385.1. Taxonomy (NCBI): domain Eukaryota; phylum Ciliophora; class Oligohymenophorea; order Peniculida; family Parameciidae; genus Paramecium; species Paramecium biaurelia. Next base: position 82,881 of record JPFL01000151.1, on the reverse strand, counting down.
CAGACTCAATATTTCCTTTTGAAATTGTATCATTTTATCATAGAGATTGATTAGTTAATCATTTGCTATTTTTATAGTTCTATGTTTTATTTGGAATTGAATATTTGTAATATAAATACTAAAAGATGATAATTGTAGATATTATTAGTTAATCTTTCCAATAATCTAAAGGTAGAACTACCCTAAATGATTAGTATTTATAATTGATAAACTTAATTGTATGAAAAATGTGTTCTTGATTAGTTAGCATACTTAATTCAGTAAAAGTTCCTTACATACTTCAAAAAATCTAAATCTTTTAGTTCCATATAATCCATTAATATAATTCAAATTTTAATTAATATGATGCCTAACAACTAGTACTAGAGTCCATAAAGTTCTTAATTACCTGTATAAGTTTACAAGTACTTGGAAGTTGTGCGTGAAGAGGATGCTGAAGATGAGAAACCAACCCATATTTTTAGTGAGAATCTAACGGAAAGTCAAACAAGTAATTTGATTTTACATAATCATTTTAGGAATGCTAACTGCTTATACAACTCCGATGAAGAACATAAAGCGGAATGGAGGTAACTCATCGTCCTCGGGAAGGAGTCCCTTTTAAGAACTCTAAAAATCAAGTTCCAATTAGGTAATTCAAATTACAGAATGTTTAGAAAATATTTACAACTGTAACACCAAACAAGAATTCAGTTTTAAAGTTCAGATGACATTTTTTTTAATTTGCATTTCACCTTATAAAAATGCATTTCTGTAATAAATTGACTTCTTTCTCCTTATATAATTATATATTATTAATATAAACTTTTTCATTTAATAATGTTGAATTGAGTTTCTAAGAAGTTTAAATTGAAATGATGAGAGAGTATAATAATAATAAAGAAAGGTTTGTAGTTTTATAATATTTAACTAGAAAATAAATTGTATAATATATAAAGTAATGTAATAAATTGATTAATTCATTAATATTGTTGGATTAGAAGCATGTGATTATGAAAAAACTTTAATAGGGATTTCAAATTATCTGGGATTTAAAAGACCAAGTTATTTGGCATTGTTATATTTGTCATTTTCATTATTGTTGATTTATTTAAATATTCAACCGCAATTTATTAGTGACTTTATTGGGTTTTGTTTTCCAACTTTTAAAACATTATAAGCCTTAAATTCTATAAGTAACATATTCTAATATGCATTGTAGATGATTCTTAATTGAAATGGATAGCATATTGGATAGTGTACTCACTTGTTGTATTGAGTCACTAGATAATTCTTTATTATATTTAAGCATACACAATATATTATATTTTGAGAATAGCAGTGTTTATATACTTATTTTCAAGTGGAGCAGAAAAATTGTAATAATCAATAGAGATGTTATATAAAAAATATTCATAGGGAATAGAGCAAAAATTAGAGGAATTAAATTAAAAATTCACTTTTTGAAAATGATATTGTCATAATTCAGATTTTTTATGGGGATCAAAGTATTTGCTTTCCTCCTATATTTTTTATAATTATTATTATAATAAAAATGTCTCCTACATTAAAGCCTATAAATATTTCTCTTTAATTTCTTCATCATGATTGCCTTATATAAGAAATTTCTATTTGGCTCCATAAATAATTGAATTTTTATCAAACTTCTTGACCATTTTGTCAGCATCAAATCCTTCCCTTTTTGATTATCTTGTTTTTAATGTTTCTTTATACATAGAAACTTCTTATTCTAAAAGTTTCTTTTCCTCTATTAAATTTTGAATTTATCTAAAGTATTTAACAAAGAGTTTACCTATCCTTAAGAGAATTATCTGGTTTTAGTTTATTTTTAGAAGTTAGCTCATTGTCTGTTGTAATTTTACTTACATTGATTATAGTTGATTTTTAGACAAGTATTTAATCATTTAAACAATCATATCCTTCATATTTTTTGGGTACAATAATGGAACTATGTTATAGATTAGGCTTTTTGGTTTAGATTTATGTTTAGAGTTCTGCATTCTATTTTTTTAATGCATCAACTAAAAATTCTAATTCTCTTATGTATTCAATTCTAACAGCAGAACTACCAAAAGCACATTCATCAACAAACAAATTGCTCAATTTTTAATTAGTTCTAAAGATTATTCAATATAGTATTTACGGATATTTTGCATAATCTGATGGTTTTTGTCCTAATTCAATCTTTTTGGTTTATGAATTAGCTAACTTTTCAATACCTGATTAAGGTCTTTTTTTGGCTTCAAAATCATATACTCCTAAAGTAGTTTTTAATGATTTGTTTTATGATTCCAATATTCTTAGTTCAATTAAAATAATTTAGATGAATACCTTCTTTTAAATTTTTAATGTATAGATTGGATAGTGCTACTGGATCCTAAGCTTATTTGATTTCATCTAACCAATTAATAGGTTTTTTAGATTAAGGATGTTTATTCATAAATAAAAATAAATGGATAATTATTTCACAATAATAAGTTTGTTCGGTTTGAGAAATCAAAATTTACTACCATTCAGGTAAATGCTGATAGATAATCATTTAGAGAAGCTCGTTTAAAAAGATATAAATCAATAAAAAAAATGGTGGAATTGTTTGAAATAGCAGATTGCAAAAAAAATCACATTAAGGTATGACAAATTTCAGAAATTCCTATTTATTGCTTAATTGGAAAAGGACAAACTTCTAATTCTTCTCCAAATTTGTTAATTTATTTTAAAATGTTTTCTATGAAAAAAAATGATAAATAAATTTATACCTTGGCAATAATAATAGTATCCCTTTTCTGGGTTTTTTTGAAAGGCTAAATCATAATATTCCAAAGCTTCTTCAAATCTTTTCAATTTAGATAAAGTTATAGCTATAAACTAAAAATTTGTAGTTTTACCTTTGCAATAATAATAGTTAGAGTTTTCAGGGTTTTTCTAAATAGCTGAATCAAAATATTCTAGTGCTTCTTCACATCTATTCATTTTAAATAAAGTTGTAGCTATAAACTTATAACTTGAAGTTTTACCTTTGATATATTAATAGTCAGAGTCTTCAGGGTTGTTCTAAATAGCTGAATCAAAATATTCAAGTGCTTCTTCATTTCTATTCATGTTTAATAAAGTTATAACTATAAACTAATAACTTGAAGTTTTACCTTTGCCATATTAATAGTGTAATTTTTCAGGGTTGTTCTAAATAGCTGAATCAAAATATTCAAGTGCTTCTTCATTTCTATTCATTTCTAGTAAAATTTTAGCTATAAACTAATAACTTGAAGTTTTACCTTTGCCATCATAATTGTCTGAGTTTTCAGGGTTTTTCTAAATAGCTGAATCAAAATATTCAAGTGCTTCTTCATTTCTATTCATTTTAAATAAAGTTTTAGCTATAAAATATTAAATTGAAGTTTTACCTTTGCCATAATAATAGTTAGAGTTTTCAGGGTTTTTCTAAATAGCTGAATCTAAATATTCAAGTGCTTCTTCATTTCTATTCATTTCTAATAAAGTTTTAGCTATAAACTTATAACTTGATGTTTTACCTTTGCCATAATAATAGTCTGAGTTTTCAGGGTTGTTCTAAAGAGCTGTATCAAAATATTCAAGTGCTTCTTCATTTCTATTCATGTTTAATAAAGTTTTAGCTATAAACTAATAACTTGAAGTTTTACCTTTGCCACAATAATAGTCTGATTTTTCAGGGTTTTTCTAAATAGCTGAATCAAAATATTCAAGTGCTTCTTTATTTCTATTCATTTCTAGTAAAGTTGCAGCTATAAACTAATAACTTGATGTTTTACCTTTTCCACAATAATAGTCAGATTTTTCAGGGTTGTTCTAAATAGCTGAATCAAATTATTTAAGTGCTTCTTCATATCTATTCATTTTAATTAAAGTTTTAGCTATAAACTAATAACTTGAAGGTTTACCTTTGCCACAATAATAGTCTGATTTTTCAGGGTTGTTCTAAATAGCTAAATCAAAATATTCAAGTGCTTCTTTATTTCTATTCATTTCTAGTAAAGTTGCAGCTATAAACTAATAACTTGAAGTTTTACCTTTGCCATATTAATAGTCTGATTCTTCAGGCTTGTTCAAAATTAGTGAATCAAAATATTCAAGTGCTTCTTCATATCTATTCATTTTAAATAAAGCTTTAGCTATATACTAATAACTTGAAGTTTTACCTTTGCAATAATAATAGTTAAAGTTTTCAGGGTTTTTCTAAATAGCTGAATCAAATTATTCAAGTGCTTCTTCATTTCTATTCATTTCTAGTAAAGTTTAAGCTATAAACTAATAACTTGATGTTTTACCTTTTCCACAATAATAGTCAGATTTTTCAGGGTTGTTCTAAATAGCTGAAGCAAAATATTCAAGTGCTTCTTCACATCTATTCATTTTAAATAAAGTTGTAGCTATAAACTTATAACTTGAAGTTTTACCTTTGATATATTAATAGTTAGAGTCTTCAGGATTGTTCTAAATAGCTGAATCATTATATTCAAGTGCTTCTTTAATTCTATTCATTTTAAATAAAGTTGTAGCTATAAACTAATAACTTGAAGTTTTACCTTTGCCATAATAATATTCTGAGTCTTTAGGGTTGTTCTAAATAGCTGAATCAAAATATTCAAGTGCTTCTTCATTTCTATTCATTTTCAATAAAGTTGTAGCTATAAACTAATAACTTGAAGTTTTACCTTTGCCATCATAATTGTCTGAGTCTTTAGGGTTTTTCTAAATAGCTTTATCAAAATATTCAAGTGCTTCTTCATATCTATTCATATTAAATAAAGTATTAGCTATAAACTAATAACATGATGTTTACCTTTGCCATTATAATATTGTGAGTTAAAAGAGTTGTTCTAAATAGCTGAATCAAAATATTCAAGTGCTTCTTCATTTCTATTCATTTCTAGTAAAGTTTTAGCTATAAACTCATAACTTGAAGTTTTACCTTTCCAATAGTAATTGTCTGAGTCTTCAGGGTTTTTCTAAATAGCTGAATCTAAATATTCAAGTGCTTCTTCCTATCTATTCATATTAAATAAAGTATTAGCTATTAACTCATAACTTGAAGTTTTACCTTTGTCATTATAATACTCTGATTCTTCAGGGTTGTTCTAAATAGCTGAATCAAAATATTCAAGTGCTTCTTCATTTCTATTCATTTCTAGTAAAGTTTTAGCTATAAACTCATAACTTGAAGTTTTACCTTTCCAATAGTAATTGTCTGAGTCTTCAGGGTTTTTCTAAATAGCTGAATCTAAATATTCAAGTGCTTCTTCATTTCTATTCATTTCTAGTAAAGTTATAGCTAAAAACTAATAACTTGAAATTTTACCTTTCCAATAGTAATAGTCTGATTTTTCAGGATTGTTCTAAATAGCTGAATCAAAATATTCAAGTGCTTCTTCATATCTATTCATTTTAAATAAAGTATTAGCTATAATCTAATAACTTGAAGTTTTACCTTTGCCACAATAATAGTCTGATTTTTCAGGGTTGTTCTAAATAGCTGAATCAAAATATTCAAGTGCTTCTTCATTTCTATTCATTTCTAGTAAAGTTTTAGCTATAAACTCAAAACTTGAAGTTTTACCTTTGCAATAATAATAGTAAGCGTTTTCAGGGTTGTTCTAAATAGCTGAATCAAAATATTTAAGTGCATCTTCTTTTCTATTAATTATTAGTAAAGTTTCATCTATGAAACTATTAGCCTCATTATATACCTTTGTCACAATTATAGTCTTAGTTTTCATGATAGTTTTAAATATGTTTTTTTATATCTGATTTTTTTTAAATTTCTTTTCTAGATTATTGTTGATTATTTGAATCTATTACTTATGTTTTTATCTATTTTTTTTATCAATAATTACTTTAAGTTTCATTTTTTTTAATTGAAATCTTTTACTCAATATACAAGTAACACTAAAAATCTTTAAATTATTAAATTTTAATTACCTTTGAGAACAATTTAAATACATTTATAGAGTATATTTAGTGTTATTTCCTATTTATAATTTCAATACCAAATTTATCATCTTGAATCATCTATTGTGCAATTTATTATTGAATTTGTCTCTAAAGATTATTAATTCTGGTAATTTTTTTAAATATATTAATGTAAGACTTTTTTGATTAATTTTCAATTAATTCATTCACAACTAATTCTTAATTCAACTTAATTTAACTCATCATTTTTTTTCTTAATAATATTGTAATTTAATTAATAAATAAAAAATATTGTTAAAGAATGCAACATCTAATGAATAGAGGAGTTGAAATGAGTGAATTTTTTTATTCCATAATCATCTCATAATTTAAAAGGGGCATCCCGAGCCACATTATTTATTAACAAAAATGATATTAAGTTCGAAACTAAATTAAGAACACGTGATAAATAAGAAAATTATTTTCTATTTATCTAAATGGTATTATTATTAATTTTATTTATTTCTATTCAATAATTAACAACTCACTATTTGATGCTTATCAATCTTTTTTGTAATATTACACTTTAACTCTTAGCAAAAATATAAACGAATGTCTAGACCAAAAGATTAATTGGGTAATAAGACTGAGAATTTTCAAAATATTCATATTTTTTTTTCAAAAGTATCTGAAAAAAGAAAAATGAGACAGATAAACAAAAACGAAGAAATTGAGACTTTAGATTAAAGTCATAGTTGAATGATAGAGAAATAATATTTAAGAAGAGGATCGCAGGGGACTAGCCAATGGGTTTTACCAGAGAGGGGACAGAGAAATTAAAAATTGTAACAACACTATTGCTTGCAATAATTGTATGATTGTATAGATATCGATTAATTAGAGTCTGTTTTTTTTTACAATTTCTGAAAGGCATAGATACTATGGAAATGCAAAATGGCACCAGTAAAGGAGGAAGGTTAAAAAAGTAGAGAACTGAACAGAGCCATACGTAAGGCTAAGAAAAGGATAGTGAATTCCATTTAAAAACATAAATCAATCAATTTCCTTTCCAGATTTAGAATAAAATACTTAAGATCACTTATTATATCATTCTAACCTGCAATAAAATTTATTTCAGTTTCCAATCCAATTATTATTATAACAATTTTTAATAAATGAATAAAGCAGTAATGCCATTTTTGTTTATATGATGTTATTTTTAAGCGATGTATAGACTGAATAAAAAATTACGAATTACGAGATTTAATCAAAGAAAAGGAATTTGAACCAATATATATAATATATGTTTTAAGAAAATGTTATTTCTAATTATAATTTTTTGGAAGATATTTTTTATAAATTTGGAGAATAGAGTTAATTTTGCCAACTTTAAAACATCAAATTTCAACAATTCTCATCAATATTTCAAAATATTGATTAATAATTTTATGAGTTTGATTCCACTTAGCCAGATGACTGATGAAGGTTTTCTCACTACATATTCATTAATTGGAATAATTTACCATAAATAAATTAAAAACAGGGTTTTCAATAATTATAAAACTATTAAGGATGTTGAATTTGATGACCATAACAAGAGGTATTCACAAGTTGAGATGCAAATTGATTGGAGTAAATTATATCATTTTTTCAAATTAAAACCTAATTCAAACTTATCATCATTCTAACATTTAAAATTAATCATAATTACAATAAAATAGCAATTTTCCGAATATCAATTTGATTGTTTGATGATGCATACCTAATCACTGGTATATTAGATATAAATAAAAATATCAAATTATTGTAATATTTTTTTCATATTATAATAATATATAGGTACATATTTGTATGTTATAATTTCAGGTGTGCAAAGGTTTTCAAATTATTAATTAAAAATGAATAAATTATAATAGGATGTTTCTTATGTGAGGATGATTATATTTCAATTTTTTAATTAAATTACGCTAGTATCAAAACCAAAAACAAAGAATAGCATTTATTTGTGAAATGGTGATAAAAATATGCATTTTATTTTCAAGCGCATCTCAAATGGTTAAGTGTTAAAATATATTTAAAATTTATTTATAATTTATTTGACAATATATATGATAATTAAATATACCCTTTGTAAGAGCGAGTACACAAGCATTCCCAAGAATTAATCATTTTCTCTAAACTTTTAAGATTAGAATATTTTAATTAATTTACAGGTTTATGCTAAGATTACTTTCTAAGTAAATTAAAAACTGCCTTTTGGCAGTTGACTTAATAATTACTACACAAAACTGTGAATTATGGGCAATTTAAAAATAGAGATTGAATGCCAAAATTCCCCCTGAAAAACTTCATAAAATGCTGTATATTTTCGAGTACAAGGCTTGGTGAATGCAAGGATTGATCACAATTTCGAAAAGATGAATAGAATACTGTAAAAACTTACAAAAAATTCTGCTGTGTTAACAATAACTAATAAAGTTTAGGATACTAATAATGTGCTAAATGCTCCTAAATTTGTATGCTCTTTTGCATCCAAAGAGGAAATTTAAAGTAAATTAATTCTCAAAATTTAATTAAATCTAATGAAATTATTGTACTTAATTTTAAACTATTAATCATATATTTTTAAATAGTATTTAAATATTCATTATACAGGTTAAGAAAACGAATATTTTTCAATATGAGAAGCACATATGTAAACTATTTAGAGATATTAATAATTAATGTCACTTAGGCTTTCCATTCTTTCCCCTTTGAGCTTCCATTTTTACAATCGATAAAATCCTTAAATTTATTAAGATTAAGGAAATTATATTAATTTACATATATATATCTCATCTAAAGGCGGTATTCAATTGAATATGGAAGCAGAGATAAATTGACTCTTTTATGCCCTTCGAAAAGCTTATTCTACAAAGAATCTCTAAAATCTTTTTCAATACAACTCTTTTTTTTAGAAATATTATGCTGGGTATTCTTTTAATTCGATTTCAAATTCCTTTCTTAATTGGGGCTAGTATTTTTGGGATTAGGATTTCTTGACTAAAGTACAGTATAGAGATTTATATAATTAATATTTTTCTCAAAGTTTTCTAAATTGATCAATCCTCTTCTAATGCATAGATGAAAGTTGTTGCCAAAGATATAAATTGTTCATACTCTAAATGTTTTTCCAAAAAAGCCAAAAAAGTTAATTAATTATTTTATTTAAATAATATTCAAATTATTTGGTTCCACTATAAACAATTTTAGTCGTACTATAAATTAATTCTAAATGTTTAAATTTCCATTAACTATCTTATAAAATATATGTTAATGAATTAGCTAATATAGGCAAATATGATTCTTCATAAAGTGTATTTGCATGACTATACCATAAAGTCATAAGCAACTTAATATATCTTTATATCAAAATTGGTTATAAATCTTAATCTGTTACATAGAATAAAGGAAGAATGCAATTAATATCTTCCTACTCATTTAATTAATCCTAAAAATAGTCTTACTCAAATAATTAGAGTCTAAAATTTTCTTTAATTTTTCAGTTAAAGAGAAGGTTACTACAAAGCCATAATCAGATATTATATATAATTCATTGGTCTTCCATTTATACAGGATCAATAAATCTATTTAATTTTTTGATGTAATAACTGATCTTTCTTATCCCTAATCATTTTGATGTAATATTAATAAATTCTTATTTAATAATTTAAATTTCTCTATTGTAATTCCTTTTAGAGCTAAATCCTTTTACAAATGTTTTTCTGTAATTATACCAATTTATTGATCTTCTTGCTTATTCAAATAACTCAATTATTTTAGATTGACTCTTTTAATTAGAGCCCTTATGTGGAATAATTTCTAATGTTTCATGATATCATTCTAACAGAGATTTAAAATGTAAAATCCTACTTTTGCATTAATGTGTCCTACAACTCAAATATTATCTTCAATTTCAATTTGATCCTTTTTACGCTTTCTAATTAAATATTCAAATCATTATTTCTAATCGCATTAACCTTCAAAGACTTTTTTGTGATTTATTCATCATAAGGATCTCCATAAGATAATTCTCAAAAATTCATTTTCTAGATTAGTGGGGAATCTTATTCATAACTAGACAGATGAAATTGGTTCGATGATTCAATAAGTTACCTTTGAGTGAATTTTTCATTTCTAGTATCTTCAAGGTTTTTGCTGAATTATATTATTCATCTCTAATGAATATCACAATAACATTATCGTTTACAGGAACATTAGATAATGTTTTCAAACTCAACAAAAGCAGGAATAACTTCAGTTCCTTCTCCACCATAATAGCCAATATCAGAGTGAAGTTCTTTATTGCATTTTATTAGATTCTGATAATGTTTGGGCAATCAGATTATCCTTAGAAATACTTTTATTCCAGAAATCAGCCAACCAACTCCATAAATGATACATTGATCCGGAAGCAATCCATTTATAATTTATTATTTTGTCTTATATCACTTTATCTAAGCTTTATAAGCCTTATAAGTTTATTAATTGATTGAAATTTAGATTTTTAACTTAATTTGAATTTTTTTTATCTTTTTGTATTTTTGCTAATCATTTCATTAATTTCATTGTTTGGTTCAATGAATTTTTAATTTGAATATAATGAAAATAAATATGATTTAGCTTGATATTAATTCTACTGAATTTAATGATTTTAATTTCGAAAAAAATAATTTCCATCAATCAAATAATTAAATTAAATTATAATTCACCTAAACTTTAAACTTATTTGGTATATTGATTTGCTTAATACTTATCGTTTTTGTCATTTAAAAAACAAGCAATTTAAGTATCTTAATATTTGCATTTTTCTTCAAAATCTCTCAATTAATATGAGAGTTTATCTTATTCATTCATTAGTAATATACAATTCTGAATATTAATATAATTAATATGTTTTGCATTTCAAGCAATAATAATTGATGACTAAACATATTATGCCCCTGAAACCTGAATAAACTATGTAATGATTCAAATATTTGAGATTATATTTGTTTATGAAATCAAACTTTACAAGAACGTTTATTAATATGAGTTTATTCTTAGACTGTTATTTCTGCGTCATAATTCATATTATTAACTATCCTTTTGTCTTGGTTATTTTATAATGTAGATGAAGTCCAGAATTATTGAATACTATCTTTTATTTTTATCAATAATTATATTATGTTTTTATCAATTAATTTAAATTGTAGGCATCTAATATAAATTCAAAATAGAACTATTATAAAAATTTATTAATTTTTTAATCTTGAAATGATTTAAACCTAAATTGAAAAAGAAACTAAAGTGTTTAGAACATAATGAATAGGCTATTTTTATTGATTTTTCAATGAAGGACACTCACCAATAAAATAGATGCTTAAAGTGTGTGTTGGAAGAGAAATGTAATTATGGGTTGAGGTTCAGGAAGCAGATAAACATCTTGAAAATGTTAAAAGAACAATTTGGAATGAGAGATAAGTCCTTCATCAGAAGAATTTAGAAAATTTAAAAGAATTATCGGGTCAAATAATTGAAGATAACTTTCAATAGTAGTCTTGATAAGACATTGTTAAACATAGACCAATAAATTTAGTTTTATTCAAAATGGCATGAAAAAGGAAAATAACTCAATAATTGAACTGTCAATGTCTCATCTAGATTAATTTTAATCTCAAAATAGTAGTTAATAACTCTTATGTTTTATAGAGATTAAAAATGGATTAAAGTTTTATTTAATTGGAAGAAAACATAAAGAAAATTGAATTTAGTGAAAAAGTTGAAGGATTTAACCAAAAATACCATTTAATGCCTTCTGTTTAAGTTCATAAGACCATATTTAATTTATTAAGATTTATAGCTGAATTGGAAGATGATATGACATATCCTGTAATTGAATATAATAGGTTTGGATATAAGCAGTAGCATTTGGAATAAATTTACTATATAAATTGAATAATCAAAATTTTCTTTATACTTATATTTATAATGTGATAACCAAAAATATTAGATTCAGAACATTTCGTTATCTATTTCCAGTTGTATAATGTGTAATTTTTGGCAAAATTTATTTCGAATACAAATCAGAACTTACAAAAATAAACTTATTTGATAAATATGTTCAACTAAGAGCATAAGAATTGGTTAAGGAGAATGAATTTTTATTAGAACATGAAGGTTGAATCTATTAAAAAATTAATGTAGATATCAAAAGATTTGTATGGTGGTATGAGGATTATAAAGAAACTTTATGCAGAGTTCATAGATAAGCAAATGATCATGCATCAACTGATTTTAAAGATTCAGAATTAATCTTACAAGATTTCATTAGAAGATACACCAATCTAAATTAATCTAGACTACTCAATTATTAAGAGAAAGGAGTCTTGTTTTGAAATAACAATTTATTCATATATCATTACAATAGAAAAATTTTAATTACTCCATCAAAATTCATGCAAACAACATAATTTTAATATTCTGCTAAATTTGCAACTCCATCTTATGATACACTTTAAATGTTCTTAACTTATAACACTTTCTCTTTCTCTTATGCCTTCACAAATACACCATTTTCAGGATTTAATTAATTTAAATCAACATCTGTTATAGAAATTGTACCATCATAACATCCACAAATTATCCTGAATTCTGTTGCACTTATTGAACTGAATACTCCTCTAGAAATAAATGAGTTATGACCCAACAATCGTATCCATGAAACTTTCGAATTGAAATTTATCACATAAGCAGAATCATCCTAAGCTCCTAAACAAACCTATTTAACTAGCTCTACTTACACTGCTGAAATTAGGATTAAATGAAAATGAGCAAATTCCACAATACTCAGTTTTAAATGAAAACAATGGTTTATTTGTCAAAGCATCTAATAATCTAAAATATCCATCAAATCCACTCATTGCTAAACACAAGCCTTTCTCCATTCGTTGCTCCGGATTATTAAGATGTTCCAAAGGACTAAAAGGTAATATCTCAATATCATTAATTGACATTGATTCAAATCTAAATAAAAATAAAGGGTTCATCTTTTGCTAAATAAACTAAATATTTGAAAATTCTCCATAATTTAAAAAGTGATAATGAAAATTAGGTGTTATTTCAAATTTCTTTAATGTCTTCTAACTTACTTATATAGAACTTTAATAATACCAATTTATTTGTGATATAAGAATGACAATTGCATGACTTTTTCATATTCATTCGAAAATTTGAACATTAAATTATCTTAATGATAAATACAAACTATCCCTTCTAAAAAGAGCGTAACAAAATATTTTTGGAAAATATGAATTTTTAAAGGTCTCTTCTTAATTATAGACTCTGAATTCTGCCGATTGAATTCTTTTATTATTCGCTGTGTTGATATCTATTTTTAAACTATTCTGCCATCTGCATATCCACCTATTAAATTATCTACATCTAATAATCTGAAACAAGATAAATATTGATTTGGTAATTCTTCATGCTATTTATCTTGAACAGCTTTGGTGCCTGTAAGTCCAATATATGCAAACATTTTTGGAATCTTTAATGCCATTAACGTATCAGATTTTTGTGCTTTTTATAATAAATGGATCCATATATACTTATAAAATCTACTTAAATATTTTCAGGATCTGTAAATGGCTCTCTACTATTAATTGAACACACCATGTATAATTTATTTAATTTTGGTGATAGGACATCTAAAACAACTGAATCATCTATAACTTTTTATTAATCCATGATTTAAAATATATTATATTATTGTTATCTATCTATCAATCAATCACAAAATTATCTAAGTGTTTATTTCAATTGTTCAATTATCTTAAAGACATCTTAAGATGATTCTTATAATTAATGATATCAACTTAAATATATATTTAATGTAATCACAATTATAGATTCTTCAATCTATTGACACAATCTATACCGGATTCAAAATACACTTTCTCACATTCTAAATCTTTTTAATTGATTAGTTTTTCTAAACCATATCCTTTCCTAACAAATATTATATCCTCTTTTCTCAATATTGTTCCTGGACAATAATCATTCTTACCATCTCCAAAATAACATACTTTTTCATAGTTATTCAATTAATAATTATCTAAAATTATAGTTCTTTTGCACATATTTCTAGGACATGTTGATTCACATTCATTCTTATGATAAGGGAAAATAGATATTTCAACATTATCAATAATTTATACTGGGTTAGTATAAATTTTATCAAAGACATCTTTAAGATCTTATTTCTCTAAGATAGTATCAATGAAAAATGTATTTGAATCACTAGCAATAATACATTCAATTTATTCTTTATTTTTTCTAATTGAAAAATATTAATACATAGATATACCTTATGAATTTAAACAATTCTCCAAAATCTTTGGTTAACTCCATTTCTTACAAACAAGTTTTAATCTATTATATGCTAATTTCATTATGATAATAAAATTATAAGACTTTTCTCATAACTTTATTCCAATGTTGTTCCTTCTCAAATTAGGGAGGCAAGCTTTTATGTCCTTCTGGTAGTAATTTCCAAATGTAGGTATCTGTATTATCATCAACAATGGTATTGTCAAAATCAAAAATGAAGAGAAATCTTTTCTTTTACATTAAATAATAATAATTCAACTTTTTCAACATTTAAATTGTATTAAAACTGATTCACCTAATTTGATCCAATTTTACAAGCCTTTTTAAAACTCAGACTGATTTAGTGTTACATTATTTGAATTGAAAGTAGTATCAATAGAATTGACTATGTATACATTTTTATATGTGGATGTTTATCTCAAAATGTCTAAGCCTTTTTTATTATTATAATAAAGAAAATACTTTCTAAAATATAAGTAGCTTTCTCTAATAATTGATAATCATTTGTAGATTTAGCTAATTTAATAACATCATAAGCCCTAGATTGTTTATCCATCCAAATTTATTCTTAGGTATCTATATTATTGACTTATATTTCATAATGTTGATTAATTAAATTAACAATTTCTTCTTTTCTTTATTTTATTAATTAAAATATGAGAGCAAATGTTTAATCAATTTCTTTAAGTACTTTTTATTTTGACTCTTCAAATGTTAACTTTGTATGTCTTATGTCTACAAGAACTGTTTCTGTTTTTTCCAATCTTAAAAGTCCTTCTTTGGCAGCTTAATCCATTGATGCTCTTATGTCTTTTGTTGCTTTATCCATTTAATCTACTAAATGTCCTTTATGATCTCCAAACATAAGACATGTAGGACATATTAAGCTATATTATATATGGATATTATAGTTACACATGACAAACTGTACAAAAGGCTTCAAGTTATCGTTTATGATTGATACATTCACCAACTCTTAATGTGTCTTCACTATTCAATTGTTTATTAGAGAATCCTGATTTGTATTGATCTGAATTCATATATTATAAATTTATTTATTTAAATAAAATGTCAGAACATTCACACTTAATGGATGAGAATGTTGTGTAATCATAAATAAATTTCAAATACAAAACAAAATTGAATGGAATGTATAAAATTATAAGAATATATTATAAGATCAGAACCATGTGAATTTTATTGTTTTACTTGTAATCAACCAAGAATATCAAGAATAGAATATTCATATAGCAAAGCTACATTTATATGGTGTTGTATATTATGTTTTTGTACAATCATTTTGGGTCTAGTTCCATTTTGCATGTAAAAATGTTCTTCGAAAACGCATTATTGTCCTATATGTGATAAGATAGTTGGACATACAGATGGAGAACTTTGTTGATGATTAAATATATTCTAAGAATCATTTCTTCTCAAAAATTGAAATATCAAAGTTTTCAATATCCTATTTTAACAACTCCTTTCTATTAATATTCTTTTCCTTTGCTCTCTTCTTTAATCCTCTCAAATACTATCCTTTAATAAATCTAACATGATTAGGATTAACTTCACCCATAAATTTGGCTATCTTCTTATTATTAACTACAATTTCAAAATATTTGTACAATCCCTCCAAGAATTATTTATATTATTCATCTTTCCATTCCTCCCTATTATCACTATGATATATGTAGGATCTATTAATAATAACAATATAACACTTACCTTTTTTATTAAGTTTTAGGAGCATTAATATAATTTAGATATTCTTCAATAGCTGAATTTACTTATTCCAAAGAAGATTTCATTCCCAAAAGACCATCTTGATTCGACTTTAGAACTCCAAAATATTCTTTAAAATGATCCTTTTTAGATGTATATACAATCTCAATATAACTCTTATAGACTCTCAATAAATCGTCATATTAATCAAAAGGGATATCATAATACAATTCTAATTATGCAAGCACATTAAAATAGTAATAATCATTCTACATATCAGTTTTATTCCATTTTTAATAAGAACTAAGTGATTTATCATTCTTCTCCTCTTCCTCATAATCTAATTAATTAATTTTCTGATCTTCAAATTTGTAATCAATTCCCAAAATTTATTAAGCAAATCTAAGTGATAAGATAAGAATATTTCTAATTAATAATAATTCCTTTCTATAACTAGCAGGAGTACTAGAGAAATAATTCATTAAACTTATATTTTGATTTCTGCAATACTACTCAAAATCAGTCATCAATTTATCCTTTGATTATTCTAGATACTTCTGAAATAATTTCATAGATGTCTTAGATTCAACATTATCATCTAAAATGATATTCTTCTTCTGTTTATTCTATTTATAATTCTCCTGATCACTTAAACACAAATACAACACTAAATTCTAAATTCTCAAATGTTATCTTGCAAATTCAGCATTTTCTCCAAATATAAATCTGTATATATATGGTAGAATCACCAAATCAATCTTATAATAACAATACACTTGATTTGGTACAAATATAGTTCTTCTTTCATCAACATCCATTCTTTACTATTCTTTAATCATTACTCTCCTATCTCTATATGAAACTTAATCAGTCTTAGCAGATCTAGTTTCTTTATTTTATATATAAGTAACTCTACTCATTAGATCAACAGGTTAATTCTTCACTTAATCAATTTATTATTGCAATTTCAATTGATATTTTCTTTGTTTACATTCCACTAGAGATTAAATGACTTCATTGTATGAGTCTATTGCTTATAACTGTTTGTTTTGAGAGCTAAATTTTACAATGATATTTGTTACTTAGCTTGATCGTATTCTGAAATCAAAGCAATCACTTCAGGTATCTTCAAGAATTCACTCTTGTAATCCACTTTTGAAAAGTCCAAAGAGGCCAAATATTTTCTTAATGCATGTGCATCTTAAAGTATTTCTGATAATGATTTTTTGCCTCCAGTCTTTTTCACTTATTCTTAACTACAATTTGGTTCTAGTGTGTGTAATAACTTTAATCGTAATTGTACTTCATTCCATGCTTCACTTCCATGAATCCAAAACTTTGAACTGAGTCTCATTTCTCTTATTATATAACTTGTCAATTCTTTTATTGTCTTGCTTCTCTACGGTTAGATTGCTAATTCTAGTAAATATGTTTGCAATTCAAACTCAATCAATGAACAATATTCTTTATGAGATATCTTATGCATAATATGAGAAGCAAGATGAGGTAGATAATTGATGTTTAGATATGTATATGGACCTAATTTAGGTTCTTCAGGAGTGAAGATATGAAGATCAAGTGTTTTCTCATCCATGCTGAATTTATCCATTTAATAATTTTAATGTATATATATGTACTAGATAACTTCACAATGCCTTAATTTTATCTTCGACAAATTATTTTTCACTCTCACTGACTTCAATTGCGAAATCCTTTACTGCTACAGATGAACATTTTCTAGATTTGATCTTCTTTGTCTTTGTAAGGAACTTAGAAATGCCAATCCATTCTCCAAGTAAAGCACCTTTCTCAACCTTCCAAACTGGAATTTAGAATTACTTTGCCAAAGCAACAACCAATTTCTTGTATGTGTCTTCTGTGCAATCATCAGCTAACACAATGAATTTTGCCTAAACTCCTTCTATTACAATACTTATTTGCTTTCAATTGCCTTACAAACCTCATGGACTCCCTTAGCCAATTATCCTCTATGTAATGAAGTTTATACAACTCTTTTTAAAGTAGTAAGTTCCTCAGATAATTATTCGACTTCTGCCATAATAAAATAATTTAAATCTTATTTTAAATTAAATATAAAGAAAATACTCATTAATCCATTATTTTCATAACATTTCTCCTCAGATAATCACACCCTATTATAGTATTAATCATCATAATAATAATTACTCTAATTCCAATATGATAAAAATTTATTATTTTTAGATAATTACATATGCTTATAGGAGTATTAGAATATTTTTAAAGCTTAATTAAATATTTTAAAAATGAATTTAGAAATCATAATCCACTCTAATAACAGTATCACATTCTTTTATATTATTTAAATACAATATTAAGTCTATTATTATTACTTGTATATAAATATAGATTTATTATTATAAAATTATAGTAAAAGTAGTCTTATCATACTTTGTATCATTCATTCAAGATTAATTATAAATCTATTTGAAGAATGTTATATTTCTATTTATTAAAATAAAATTATTATATAAATGGGCGTTGCTTGTTCAGGAAGTAAGAAGAATGAACAATTATTGTAAGTGTTATTTAAAGGTTTAGATTACATGTTGATGTATACATATGGAAGGAAAAGGAAAAGAAATATCATTTATACGATTACTCAAATCATGAATCACATTATTAGTAATTGTAATTGATTTAAGACACAAAATTGTGCAAATATGGAGAAAACATTTTGGCTGTTCAACCGAATGTAAATAACCTTAATTAAATGATAGTAAACAATTGAAGGAGCACAAGAGTTATTTGTAATTAAGGAGAAAGTCTTGAGACCCATTACAGAAATATGGTCAATAATTAGGAATGATTAAGTGAATGGAGTTCCAGTAACAAATGTATATATATATTAATATGAAAGAAAGTTTAACTATTTCCTGGATAAACTATTAGACTAGGAAGAGTTAAAATCATATTGTGGGAAGCTTGTTTTAATTAGGCTATGGCTACAGAAGAAAGTGAGAAAGAAAAAGATGAAGATGCCAATGGATTGGATGACAGTGAAGGTGGCAATGCTGAAAACTCATGTCGAATCTGTATGAGTAAAGTAGGAACTATGTAAAATCCACTTATAAATCCGTGCCTATGTAACGAGTATAACCTAAACATATTGCAGGTTCTGGATCTGTCAAATATATACACATTAAATGTCTATAATAGTGGATACACAATAAATTCAAGATTAGAGAACTCAACAATATTGTCCTGTATTTTTGGTCTAATTTAGTTTGTGAAATATGCAAAGAATAATATAAATGTAAATCCATATATTAATACATTAACTAGTGGAATACAAGTTTAAGAATAGAAAATATCATTTAATTGATATTCCAAGACCAAAAGAGGCATATTTTATATTTTGGATTAGTCATATTGATAAAAACAAAGAAAAAGGATTATATGTGATAAATTTGAATGGGAGAAGCAATATTAAGATTGGAAGAGTATAGGAGAATGATATTAAGTTGCAAGACATCAGTGTCTCAAGGAATCATGCATTAATATCATTTAATAGAGAAGATGAATCAATATATTTAGAGGATTTAGGAAGTAAATTTGGAACACTTTTATAAATTGATCAATTGAAATTAGACTGCAAATCAATCATTTAAGTAGCAAATTCAGTGTTTATATTTGATTACTTAAAGAAGAATCAAAAACATTATGAATTGCCTAGTTTCTACAAAGTAGTAGAGAAGGAAATACAATAGTAGCCCTAAGTAAGGATAAACAAAATTAATTAATTTAGGATTGTGTTGAAGATGATGTATTGGTCAATGTGGATAACAACAAGTATTTGAGTGGAGATAATGAAGCCCCTTCTTGACTTTACTGAACCAATAAAACTATATTAATATATATATGATTCATTTACAATTTATTGACATACTATATATGTATTAATATGTTTATAATAAGATTGTTCTATTGATTTGTTAAATCTTTTCCTACATGATGGAAGTTACTTCTTACAAAAAATAATGACTCATTAGCTTTAGTTGCAGATACTCCTCATAACTTTATTTGAGTTTGAATCAGACTAAATATGATTTTGGAAGAAGATGTTAAGATTAAATGTAACTATTACAAATTAAAATACTATTGTTGTTCCTGAAGGATATCCTTTTATTATAGGTTAGAGTTTAATTTAATTTACTTACTGCAGAATATCTCATTTGTGATTAATATGAAATATTCAATCTCTTTAGATTGTTAGAAATCATCTACACAGAGGATAACAAATAGAAATATGAGGAAAATAAGAAGGCAGGAAAGAGTATTTGGAGAGGGGCTTCTGCTTTGTTTTCTCATTTTAATTCTGAAGTTATTAGATCATTGATTTAAGAATTACTTGAAATATATAAGTAAATTAAAGCTTTAGATCAAGTTCACCAAGAGTTTGAGGTAATAAAAATTAAATTGAAAGTTTGTTATAAAATAAATATATTTTAAGGTTTTTCATATAATATATTTATTTCATTATAATTTTTAAAATGAGTGAAGAGATTGAACCCTACATAGCTAAGAAATTTGAGATCATTCAGAAATTAGGAAAAGGAGCTTATGGAATTGTGTGGAAAGCCATTGATAAGAAGTTGAAGCAAGTATTTTTGCTATTGAAATTTCAAATAGGTTGTTGCCTTGAAGAAAGTATTTGATGCCTTTCATAATGCCACTGATGCTTAGAGAACTTTTAGAGAAGTTATGTTTCTTTAGGAATTGAATGGACATGAGAATGTCGTGCGTTTACTTAATATAATGAAAGCTGAGAATAATAAAGACTTATATTTGGTATTTGATTATATGGAGACTGATCTACATGCAGTAATAGTAAGAAGTTCTTCTTGAAGTTTAGCGTGCCAATATATTGGAAGAAATACATAAGAAATATATTGTTTATTAAATCTTGAAGGCTCTAAAATTTATACATTCAGGTGAATTGATTCACAGAGATCTAAAACCATCTAATGTTCTTTTGAATTCTGAATGTTTAGTAAAGGTTGCAGATTTTGGATTAGCTAGAAGTCTAGTGTAGAATGAAGATGATGGTTTTAATAATATCATATAAGTTTTATAGGGATGGTTCTTCTTACTGAATATGTTGCTACTCGTTGGTATCGTGCTCCAGAAATCTTACTAGGTTCTACAAAGTATAGTAAGGCAGTTGATATGTGGTCTGTTGGTTGTATTGTAGGAGAGTTGATACTAGGAAGAGCAATATTTCCAGGGACATCATCATTGAATCAAATAGAACGAATAATAGAACTGCTTGGGAAACCAAAGGCAGATGAATTAGAATCATTAGATAGTCAATTGGCTGCTAATATTCTAGCTTCAATCAATATCTCGAAAAAGAAATCATTTGCTTAATTCTTTACAGGAGCAACAGATGAAGCTCTTGATTTAATAAGGAGATTACTTTGTTATAATCCAAAAATAAGATTGACTGCAGAATAAGCTTTAAAACATAGATATGTTATAGAATTCTCGTAACCAGATGAAGAAATTGTGAGTTTACAGCCATTCAAAATTTCGATGAATGACAATAAGAAATTCACCATAAAGGAGTATCGTGAGTCTTTGTATACAGATATTTCTAAGAGAAAGAAGGATCAACGAAAAAAGTGGCAACTCAAATATTTAGCCTAATTAGGTGTCAATTTGGAAGAGGATAATGATAAAAAGTAATTAAAAATTTTACTATTTTGATAGAGTAAAAAATAAAGAACCAAGTCCAAAACGATAAGATGATATGATTGATTTAAATAAAGTGGATGATTTGCAATTGATTTATCATTAGCAAATGCAATAATAAATTCTACAATAAAAAAAGAACTAGAGACCTCAATCATAATCTGGAAATTAAGCTAGATAACACAGTCAAGATGTTGCGAGAACTATTTCTTAAGAAAATTCAATTTAATAGATCTAACATACCTAATAAACTCATCATAAATCAAACTCGATAGCTATGAATTCAAATTAATATAAATAAGGTTATTATTATCCATTTTAGTAACCAAATAACAATTAGTAAACTTCAAAATATAATGGAATCAATAAATCAGCTAATAATATAGTTCAATAATAAATGGGAAGATCCTCAACGGGATACTATTAAAAAGTCAATAAAAAATGATTTATGCTTAAGACAATATAATTTATAAAAATATGAAAACTTCATACTGTTGGCGTAATTAGAAAGTATAGGTCTTGCCTTTAACGACTCCTTAGAACAAATCCAATTTCGAAAATAGACTAGCTAAAACTAAAAAGTAACTAAGCTTTCATGAATAAGAGAATTGGAATGACGAACACATAATTAAATATCGTAATCACTTGAAAGATGTGAGAGAATTAAGATAAAAATGGCATAGCTTAGAAAGACCAATGAATGCCTCAGCTTCAGAAAAGGCTAAATCTGATATCCTAGACATGGAATAATCAGTAATCATCTTTTTATAAATATATAATTAGATACTACATGTATCCTTTGAAAAACCTAAAAAGAAAACAACCATCCGTCCATTTAGTTCTCAGTAGTAGAAACTACTATCATAAATTTCACAAATTTACTCATTTTAATAGTGTGCTAATCGTTAAAATAAAATGAAACTCTTTTTATAATCTGATGACAATTATGCCAATCGTTCATTCAGATATTACAAGAATTTTACAAATTATCTTAATTCGATCAAATGACTCTTTATCTATATTTATAATTATTATATTTTATATTATGATCAGAATTACAGATTTTGGAGAAAGAAAAGATAGAAATTATGAACTTATTAAGGAGGGCAATCATTATTATATTGCTATAATATATTCTTGAAAATTCTAAAGTTTTAGATTTTATAAAATCAAATTCTGAAGTTATGTCAAAAAGGATTGAAAACATTTTCATTTCCTCCTTGATAACCAGCTTAATTTAGAAATGGAAATATTATCTATCATGACCCTGTTACTAATGTTCTTCGTTAGTAAATAAAGTTTAAAATAAATATTAGACTTAAGAAGTAGAAAATCTTATAATTAAACAAAATAATAAGGCAATACTCTAAAACGATAAAATTTGATATTGTTTTAAATAATCTCTATAACAATAAAATAAATATCATAACTAAGTTGCAAACCAATATGCACTTAGTCTTGTAGGATATTGTTGTAATTTTTCTAAATTTAGTAATTATTACAAATTATCTTGATGATGTAACATTTGCAATCATTTTCAGTAGCATCAGTATAATAGTTAGTCTTAAAAGTTGATTTCATTTGATATAAATCATTATAAATTTATTGTAATAAACTCTTATATTATCATTTTTTACAGACTTTATCTAAAAATAATAAAGACAAAATTACATAAATTTATTGCTAGTTAATTTAAAAACCAGATGTTATCAACAAAAAGTAAATAATATGATTGATTTTTTTTAATTAAAATAAACTTTTACGTTTTTATTTATTAACTCTCCTTAAAATTATTTGAGTAAAAATAAAGTATAATATGCTATGTAAATTTTTTCTACTTGATTAATAAAATAATTTAGTTTAAACATTTGAAATTGTATCTTACATATTTTAAAATATTTATATATTGATAATAGGTTTCCTTCCTGCATTTTATTCCTTAATTATGATTGTATAATTGAATTATAAAATTAGATATTTTACCTTATAAAAAGAAAATTTGGAATTTATTATATATATTGTAAATGTCTTCGGACGAATTTATTCAAACAGATAATAACCAAAAAATTCATTAATGGATTGGAACAAGGTTACATAAATCAATGAAAAGGATATTGGATTTTAAAAATATAAATTTGATAGTTTAACAACATCATAATTTTGGGCATATTGTATGGGTCATATGCTTAATGATTTGTCTGCAGCTTGTTGGTTTAAGTATGGAATACTTAATATTATAGCTATCTGTTATTTTATTTGAAGAGAATTATATAGGTTGATTTTGGTTCATATGTGATGTTATCAGGTTAATTAGCAGATGCTGTAGCAACTCCATTAGTAGGATATTATAGTGATAGAACAAAGACATCAATAGGGAAGAGGATTCCATGGTATATTGGGTATATTTAATGTTTATATTGGAAGGGGCTATGTTATAATAATATGTTCATTTTTGCCAGTTTGGAATGGAAATATAATATTTGATTGGATGAGTGTGAAAGAAAGTACTTTAGTCTAAGTAAGCTATTAAAATTAAAGAAAGGCAAATTACTATATTGTATTTTCGGCAATATTTAATTTTGGTTGGGCTTCATTACAAATAAGTCATATATGTTTGGTACCAAGTTTAACATGTAGTCGATCAAGAAGAGATAAATTAAACTCTATAAGAAACACATTTTAATTCATTGCTGTATTAATAGTGTATCTGACAGCAGTAACCTATAATATAAATATAGTTAATATGCTTTTAATTGGTAAATGGTAGAGTAGATGGTACAGATTCATCATAAGCTTTTCATTATTTATCATTGATATGTGTGGCCATTGGAACTGCAACATCAGTATTTTTTATCATACAGATAAATGAACCTAAACTAACCTCTGATTGTACAAAATATGCTAAAACATTGTTAAGAATTTTGAAGGAAGTATGAAATATTAATATTATACATTATAGAGACAAAATGTCAATATCATATAAATGACATAAGATGAAAAAATCTTAAAAAATTAAGTTCAGGATGAATTACAAACTAATAATTCAAGTGATGATTTACAGAAATCGACATCTGAATAATAAATAGATGTATAACGAAATGATAAATTGACAGATGTTGAATTTATCGATGATGAAGACGAATGTTTACATAATCAAAAGGGTAATACAATATTTGAAGAATTGCATGATTGGAAGTAAGTATTGTTTTAATTTTAAAGATAATGGTTTGGTTAAATGGCATTTTACAGATATGGAATAGTATACATGTTTTTTAGATTATATTGCAATGTTTCTTCGACTATGATATCATTTTATATTGCAAGTGTTTTAAAATTTATGAATCCAGATTCTGAAGACATATAAATTCCTATTTAAGTGGCACTAATTCCTCTTTCTCTATATATAATGAGTGTTTTAACATGTATATCTTTATCAAAGTTTTATTAAATATTAGGCAAGAATATTACATTGATGTAAACATTTATTAATATGAAAAGTTTTGGGACAATTTTATGTTTACTGTCATCTTCTGCTTTAATATTCTTAAATGAAGATAATTCCTACTTAATGTATGCAATATCCCCATTCATAGGAATTGCATAAGCTATAACTTTGAATACAGGTATTACACTCATAAGTGATGTTATTGGTTTAAAGGGATCTAGTGGTGCTTTTGTTTTTGGTGTGTATAGTTTTCTCGATAAGATTTCATCAGGAATTGTCTTGTTTTTTTGTTCTTATGGAAATATACTAGATGATTAAAATGTTGTTCGTTGGTTGACTGTTCTTGTACCATCAATATCCTGTTTATCGGGTTGTTTATTGGTTTTAACAGCTCCAATGAAGAAGTAGGAAGAGAACATAGAAATTGAAAAGAGAGATGATAAACATACAAAATCTTTGGTAGATGAATTGGCTACTTGATTTTAGTATATATAGATTTATATATAATTTTAATTAATGCAAAATTCTTAATTTAGATATGAGAATAAACCTTCAAAGCAGTTTCCACTAGATAATAAAGTTTGGAAATTACAAGAGCATCTTTGTATCAACGATGAACCTTCACTTACTGAAGAATCAGAAATAGGTTATTAAATTGAGATAAAAAGAGTCTTCAAGTAGATTTGATAATTTAAATTTAGTGATTCTAGATGTCAACAATATACTAACAGCATGATTATTAATAACTATACTGTTCGTTCTATTTCATAAGTCTTGGACAATTAAATAGATTCAGAACTTGTACTATCAAAATAAATTTTAGTGTTCATAATATATTAACAATAAATGGGACCAATATCAATTCAAGTAAATTACTTGAAAATCATCTATTTTTTATTTTAATTTATTAGATTGACAATTCTTTTTTTCATTTAAAAAAATTATGTCCTATTTCTTATACTTTATTTCTAAATTGTAATTTTGACAAGTTCATTATTTATTTGTTTAAATGATCTTAAAATAATGTTAACGTAATTATTAACAAGAATTTTGAAGTTAAATGAGATTGAAAAGAATAATATTGTATTTGTTGACATTATAATTAAAAAAAGGATAAAAAAAGATTTAAATTTTTTAATTCACTCTTCATTATTAGAATAATCAAATGAAATATTCAATAATTTTTTAGTGTAATTTCTCATAATATATCACATTTAATTGATCATTTAGACCAAAGCCAAGGATGTTAAAGTGCTTATCTTGCAGTAACTCTCTTCTTTGGTTCAAATGCTAACATAGGAACAAGAAAATCTTCTATTTAATTTGCATCTGAATATGAAAAACCATAATCAGTCATTAATAGTTTACTAATAGATGTTGGATGCAAATCCTACATAAAATTCATTTGTATACTTTGATATTAATTAATTAGCCTGTCTTATTAAAGAAATCTCTACTATTAGAACCACTTAATGACCATTTTTTATTCATTTTACCTAAAACTTCCATCATTTAAGCTAAATGATCTTCTGATTTCTTAAATCCTTTTCCTTTTTTTGGTTTGAATAAATAATCATTAGTAAGTAATTCAAATACAATGCAAGCAGTACTCCAAATATCTGTACTAGTATCATATTCAATTCCCAATATAGCTTCAGGTGCTCTATATTCTCTAGTTTATATATTATCAGTAAAATGTTTATGAGTCCAACAGGCATTTCCAAAATCAACAATTTTAATAGATAAATCTCTATCTAATTTAATTTTGATATGTTCTTTCCATCTAATCATAAATAACAGTTATAAATACTTTAAAGTGTATAAAGTTTCTTCATCTACTTCATTCGATTCTGATTCTTCACTTTGATCCTCTGATTTCCAATCTTAATCATCTTCATCTGAAGAGATTTCTTCATCTCCACTGTGACTTTTCTTTTTATCTTTTTAAGCTTTTTCTTTTTCCTTTTGTAAATTTCTATGTTTATGTAAGTGATGAACTTCTTCCTTTTATTATAACTCTTAAATTTCTTTTTCAGGAATAGATTATTATTCAACTTAATTTTATATAGTATCTATATTTGATATTTATTCAGATTCATCATCTGTAATTGGTTCAAGTTAAATAGTATTTTCAACTGATTAAATATTTGTAGAATTTTATTCTACATCTACTTAAGGATTTTTTTATTAAATAGATAAATCTTCTTTGATGATATTATTATTTGTGCTTGATTATTATTAGACATCCAATTATTATATATCTTATTATTATTATACATCCTATTATTATAATTATTATTCGAGAACTTATTATTCTTTTTATTATTAATTTGATATCTACTATTAATCTTTCTCTTGTTACTATTATTATTTTTTTTATTTTTACTTTTTTCTTTTTTCTTACTTTTTATTAGTTGTTTTCATTGATTTTTTTAATTTTTCTAAAAATTTCATGCTAATTGGTTTTTTTTGAACCATTTTCATTTATTCTACAAATTCTCCAAAATTTTATGGTTTCAATTAAAGCATAATATTTTCTGGTTTCAAATCCGTATGAATAATGTTACAAACTTCATGCATATATACTAATCCAATTAATAATTCTCTTGTAATTTATTTAACTAACCACATACCCATTCTTTTATCATAATCATCAAAATGTATAATTAAATCTAATAATGATGGTCCTAAGACTTCAAAAACTGTAGAATAATGTTTCCCATGCATTCCATAATGAATAAAATTGTCTATCATTTCTACACAATATGTTTCATTCAACTTAACTTTAATATCTATATCCAATTCTGTATTTTTAATATTTAAATCACACCATTTTAATGTTGAATAATCTAATTTAGGAATCTGAGACAATTATTCTTAATATTAAATCCATTTTTCATCCTTTAAATGTTTCTATAAATCTCTATAATAATTTGAATGAAATACTTTAAAAGTTCTAATTCATCAATTGCACTCTCTTAATAACTTTATTTACTTTTCTATATTTTCAATGCAACATGTGTTTCAGATTATTTATCATGTGCTAACCAAACAGTTGAAAAGTGTCCCCATCCTAATTTTTGAATAACTTAAAATCTCCCATTATGAAATTTATCCCCAATACTTACAGGATGATAACCATCTTTTTTGTAATCCTCATAATCTTCAGCATCACTACTATTTTCAAATGGATCAGATGTTTTAGATGAAGAAGATGAAGATGATCTAGATAGAGGTGAAGATGTTTATTAAGGTTGTATTGATTATTACTCAGCAATTCTTTTTTACTTCAAGAGTTCAGAGATAGGTTTCTTATTTTTCTATTTCATAATATACCACTCTTTATTCTTAAAATTAATTTTTTAATTAAAAAAAAGAATTCACAAAAATTTATATAAATTTGTCAAAAATAATTTACTTTGATTGAAAAAAATGCTAACATAATCATAATAACTCCAAATCCATCATATAGAGTAATTTTATGTATTTATTCTTTATTATCAACTTCAAGATACATCAATTAACCTTTATCTGTTAACAACAATACTCCCGATTTCCAACATTTATATGCTAAAAGTTTATTATTATTAACTTTATTCTATTATTCAATTAACTCAACTAATTGTACTTTTGGATTTGATAATTTAACATAATAAACAATGCTTTTCCTCATCTATTAATGATATTAAATATTATACTGCATAAATTTATGTACCATCTTCTGAGAATTAGATTTCATCAACTTGATCAATTTTGTAAAAATAAATTTAATCTGTAGTAAAGTACATTAATTTAGCATTTATTATCAAAATAAACTTATTAGATGAGTGTGCTTGATATCTAACAAATAAATTTGTCAATTCTTTAAGTGAAATTTGATAATCATAAAGTTATATTAATTCTGTTTCATAATTCTTTTAATAGAGTACGTGCACTTTTGCTTCTGTCATTATTCTACAAATAATAATAATGAGTTGTCCTCTTTATAAATAATTGAATTAATCAACTACCTTCATATCTCTACATTATGTAAATGACAATTTTAAATCATTATTTGTAAGTCTATTCTATTATTATTTGTATGTGATTGAACAATTATAAAAATTCATAACTTAAAAACTTAATAGTAATTCTTTCATGTAAGTGTGATTTCTCTTTTGCTGACAAAAGCTATGATTTTCATTGTTGATTTATTATACTCTAAAATCTCATACTCTATGAATATATACATTCTTTATCATATTCTATAATTGTTGAATTATCTACAATTAAATAATTCAATGATTGCATGACTTTAAAGTATGGTTATGATTTTGGTTCAACATTATCATGTAAGGAATTGTATAAAGAATATTTTTATTTGGTCTTACTAAATGTAAATTCATCATAAACTTCAGCATCAATTGTCTCTTTAATTTCTAATTGTGGTATTTTTAGTATCAACCATATTATCCATATGTAAATTGTCTCAATTATCATATAATATTAAATTAAAATGTCTATTGCTTGTATAGCTATAATAGATTCATAGGATAAACTCAACTTTATTGATTATTACATAGATAATGAAGATCAGATGTATTTCAAATTTCAAACCTACACAGCTCTACAATTAATAAGTCCTATTTTATAAAAGAAATTGAATGGAGGGACATCAACAGAACCATATTTAGGAGTATTGTATACAATATATCTTCCAAATAATGATTATGATGTACATGCATATATAACCATAACACAATTGAAAATGATCATCTTTATCAAGTAAGGATCAGAAAAATTAAACTTATTGGCAATTTTCGAAAAGATTTATGGATTGCATCGAGCTTCTAATTTCAACCCATTTCATTAGATAAATCTTAATAAACTCATTAGACCTATGGTTATAGAATTCAATGGGATTTGATTACATAATAAAATAAAAAAGTTCATGCATTTTTCCTTAAAATTGTTTATATAGAATCAAATGAAATAAAAACCTATTTCATTTATTCCACTTCAATATGCTAAATTCAATTTTCCTATCAATTATAGGCAAAAAATATATCACAATTATGGATTTTAATGATTCATTTTTGCAATAGTTTAGAGATCTATAATTTATTTATGATTTGATATTGATACTTCAGTGTTTGTAATAAATCCATTCCTTCCTAAAAATTTCTATCTCCATAAATATTATTTTGTACACTTTATAACAAACATTTTACTATTTCTATTTCACTAACAGAATCTATTAAATAACTATTTGTGTCTCTCCCTCACAAGATTAAATAATTAAAATACATTTACTAAAATATAAATTATTCTTAAGTTATCATTATAGAATACTATTTGATCCTGAGTATTATAAGTTAAATTAGGAAAAATAATTTGGATCTCCTTTATAGAATATGATTTTATTTATATAAATATTAATGTTATAAACAAATAAGGAAAATTAATTTTATTTCAATAAATGTAAGCTTAGAATTAGGCAAATCTCTTTGAAGAAAATGCAAATTTAAAGAATAAGTTAATAGAATTAGAAAATACTGTATAAGAATTAGTAAGATAAGATTCTTTGATTGAAAAATGGACAATAATGAAAAATTTTGTACTTGTTTCTACTGAGGTCGAACGCTTATCACATGCATATATAGCATTGGAATAGGAGCATTAATTCTTATTAAACACATAAAATAAGGATGTTTAGTAAAGCGAATAAAAATTAAAGATTTTGATTACTTAATTAGAAGAATTAAATACTTTGATGATTTAATAATAGAAGCGAATAGAAGAGTTAAATAAAAATAACAATTTGTTAAAATCAGTTATTAATGAGACAACTCAGAAGATGCAAATTATGAGTGACAATAATAAACAATTAAAGTATAATGAGTAAATTATAAATTAAGAGAAATAAAATTTATAAAATTAATTATTAGAATCTAATAATGAATTGAATAATCTTATGTAAACTTTAAAGGAATGTGAAGATATGTATAAAGGAACCTTATTAAAGTCGGAGATTACCATAAAGTCGATATCTCAAAAAAATGAAAGCCTGAAAAGTGAGAATAGTAAAAAGGATAAATTGATTGATTCATTGATGAAGAAGAACAATGATCTTATTAATGATATTGAAAGAATGGATAGAAAATATAATGAGTAATCTTTATAGATGAAGAAGATATCAAAAATGTATGAATCATTGGAATAGGATTATAATGACTTTAGATTATAATAATAAGGCAATCAATCTGATGTATATTTATTTAATTAATTTATAAATAGTTTCATTAATTGACTAAGAGAATTGAACATAAGAATTAAGTTATGATAGAATTAGAAAATAGATATGATAAATTAAATGTAATAGTCAAAGCTTAGGAAGCATAATTAGAGGAGAAAGATTAATAAGTTAAGTTATTAAAGTAATAAATGATTGAATAATAAACTTTATTGATTGATATTAAAAGTAGCAATAAGTAAGTTAAAAGTGAAAATGAAGGCGAAGTTAAATAATTAAATGCTTAGATCACAAGACTTTAAGAGAAGATAATAGAAATAAGAAAAGAGCTTGAAAGTGAGATTTCTTTGAAACAAAAATTATAAGTTTAGACTTAAAACAAGGAAGTGGAATTTGAAAAATTATATAATTAAAATGAAGTTTTTAAATCAGAATAACAAGAATTAAAGAAATAGATTTAGGTATTGGTTTAGACTTTGAATGTTGAGAAGAGTATGTTTGTAAAGGTTTAATTGGAATGTACAGGTTTAAGAGATTAGATTAAACAAATATAAGAAAGTAATTAAATATAAGATGATATGAATTTGAAAGAAGAGTGTGTTTAATTGAAGGATGAATGTGAGTTGTTAAGGAATGAAGTATAATACTATAAATACTAAAATTATTAGTAATAGTAGTAGATAGAGGAATTAAGATAAACAAAAACATATTTAAGTAATATCTTGATGGACAGAAGACAATATTGAATTTATTAAATTCTTACTATTTAATTAAAAATTAATGTAAACTTAAAGAGATAATTTACAGAGTAGAGGACAATTGAGTTCAAGTCATAGAAATTTTTAATCTAAAAGAACCAAGACAGAACCATCTTTGATACCTAATTTTGATATTTTACAAGAGAATGTGAAGAATTAGTTTGCTTTAGGTTATATAAGGGGGAAATGGTTTCATAAACCTTAGTATGTTATTCCAAAAACTGAAATTTAATAAAAAAGGGATGAGACATATGGAAAAGTAAACAATAAATCTAAAACAAAAAAATTAACATTCCTAAAATTTGGATTTAGAATGCATGAAAAAAAGAATAATTATTACTTATAGCCACTTATCAAATAGGTTCATGATGCTTTTGGAGAATTGGCTAATGATGGTTCAATGGGGGTAGTAGATTTATGGAGTGATCGTAATGTTAATAGATTGATGGATGCAATAGAAATGACTAGAGATAATTTACTGGTGAGACGAATGGGTAGAGAAAAATAAAAGAATGAAGAGCCTGGTATAAATAGAGTGAATGATAAAAAAGTTAATAACATTTTTAAATCAAATGATGATGATACTTTTAAAATAAAATTTCAATTAACTGATGTCGAAAAGAGAAGACTAACAAGAATAGCTATGCCAACATTATGTTGGTAATTATTATCTAATTATATCAAATTAGTTAATTAAGACATGAAGATCCCAATTAGGGTATTGCTGCTATTGTTACTTCAATTGATTAATTACACCAAGAAAATTTAGAAATATACACTAATCTGTATTAGTAAATAAAAAGGATATAAAAAAATATCAAATGATCATATAATTTTGTAATATTTTTCTTATTATATTTTGTTTGTAATAATAAAAGTGAATGATATCATATGAAGAGATGAAATCACTGTAAAATTATTATTGTTTGATATGTGAGATTTGTATCAATAAAATACTAAGCCTTGACAATATTTTATTTTCTTTAAATCTCAATATTAATGATTTTAATATTAATAAATTAAATTAAATAATGTCAGAATAAATAGATAGTTCATTATAGGGATAGCTTTTTGATAATTTAAGATCTTTGATTACACTCATTGATCAATTAAGAGACTTAGGAGTTTAGGAATACATTAAATTACCCAGAATTGCTGTGTTGGGAAGTTAGAGTGCAGGAAAAAGTAGTCTTTTGGAAAACATTGTTGGATTGGATTTCTTACCAAGAGGAGAAGGAATAGTTACAAGAAGACCTTTAGAAATGAGATTGATACATAAACCAGATGCATTAAAACCATGGGCTGTGTTTGATGTATGTAAAGATCAGAAATTCTTTGATTTTGAGAAGGTTAGAGAATACATTGTAGAATTGACAGATAAAGCAACAGGAAATTCAAAAGGTATTTATGAATGATAATAATAAATTAGATGTTGTCCCTGATCCTATAGTAATGACTGTCTATTCACGTGATTGTCCAGATTTGACAGTGATTGATTTACCAGGAATTACAAGAATAGCAATTAAAGGATAAAGAGAAGACATTGAAAAAGTCACATTAGAGATGGCCACTCATTATTGCTCAGATGAAAGAACAATAATATTGGCTGTATGTCCAGCTAATCAAGATTTATCAACAAGTGATGGACTTCAATTAGCAATTAAATTAGATCCAACAGGATCAAGAACTTTGGGTGTTATAACAAAAGTAATAATTTATTTTGAATCTAGATTGATATCATGGATTAAGGAACAGATTGCAGAAAAGAGTTATTAGGATAAGTAATTCCATTGAAATTGGGTTTTGTTGGAGTTAAAAACAGAAATTAAAAAGATATCAATGATAAAGTAAGAGTAACTCTTGCATTGCAAAAAGAAACAGATTTCTTTGCTAAACATGCATTATACTCTTAAATGCCTCCAGATATCATGGGAACAAAGGCTTTGATTCAGAAATTAACTAATATCTTATTCAAACAGTATATATCTACAATATAATCAAAGTATTCGAGCATCCTTGCCTTAGATCATCAGGGAAATAGATTTAAAAGTATCAGACTGTGAAGTAAAGCTTGCTCAACTAGGTCCAGGATTACCAAGAGATAACAAGGAGAAGATGTAAATTATATGGAATATGTTGACTGAATACACAGAAAATCTAAATAATAAATTAAGAGGAAAATTTGATGTTAAATAATCATAATAAAAGGATACTTAAATCTCTGGAGGGGCTTAGGTGAAACTCTACTTAAATGATCTTTATAATGAGTATACTATTAGTATTAAGATTTAGTCAAGCTGGTAAAACTTATAGAGTCAGCAGAGAGTACACAGATAGAGAAATTAGAGAAGCAATTAGATTACATTAAGGTGATTCTATTCCAGGATTCCCATCTTTTGATAGCTTTTTATATTTAATCATGCCATAATTAGAGAGATTAAGGGATCCAGCAGTAGATACTCTAAATGAAGTGTTTACTTATGTTGATTCATTATCGAATAGCATATTGAAAAAAGTGTTTTATAGATTCCCAACAATTTTGGATGCTATTTCAGATATTAGTTCATAAGTTTTGACAGAATAAAAGAATAAAACTAAAGTGGTAGTTGAGAATTTGATTGATTCTGAACTAGGATATATCTTCACAAATGATCAAGATTACTTAACCATGAATGCTAGCATTATTCCAGTATGTTTTATATATTCTATATGATTATAGTAAGAAGATAAAGAAGATTAGAAAGGTGCAGCTGCTGCTCCATAAGGTGATAATGCTGCAGGTACTGCAAATACAACAACAACAACTACAACAACAACTTAGAATAAACCTGCATAATAAGGAAGCAAAGACACTGACCCTGAAAAAGTTTTAGCTTAAGAATTGAGCAGAAGATTAGATGCCTATTATAGAATAGTCATAAGAAACTTAAGAGATTCTATTCCTAAGGCAATAGGGTATTTCTTAGTTAGAGCAGCTTAAGAATAAATGCAATTCTAATTATATAACGAAATCATGAAAAGTTAGTCAGTTATGGGATTGATGTCTGAAGTAAAGAATTTATTTCTATTATTTTTAGCCTGAATATATTACAATCGAAAGAGATACAATCAAAAAAACTTTATTAGTATTGAAGAATGCATAGAAACTCTTGAAATAGGATCCATAGTATATTACATATTTAAATAAATTAGATAAACATTCCAACGATAAACTAGTGAAGCTGTTATGGATAAGGTAAAGAAGACAGCAGCAGAAACAATTAATAAAACAAAAAGATTTCTTGGGATGTGATTTTTATCTATTAAATCACCAAGCATATTATATTATAAATAAATATATCTAGTTTGATTATATGATGAAATATCAAGAATACTAAGCTGAAGGTAATTATTCTAATTATCTACTAAATTCTTATTTAATGTTTTATTATTTTTTTTTTGAATTTTTTAATGAAACCTCTGAAATTTTCTATTTATATTCATCCCTTGTGATCATATTTTTAGTATGTTCTTCTTTCCATTCTCTTTAAATATTATGCATTTATGTTCTATTTTCAGCCTCTTCTATATGCAATTAATCATTCATTTAATAAGCTGTCTTCAATTCATGATCATATGCTTAATTAAAATCAACCTTAGTTTTCACTAATCTTTTAGCTTACTCTGCCAATATCTTTCTTTCTCTTAAATTAACTGATTCTACTCCCTCCTATACAATCAATTTCTCATTTTGTCTATTCTTAATTTCTCTCTCCAATCCTAACTAATTATTTCTCTATAATACCATCTTATTAAGATTTCCAAGCTTTCATTTCCACCATAGCTTTATTAGCATTCATATATTGTTATCTAAGTTTTGTCTCTCTAACTTCTGCTGCTATTCTTTATTCCTCAGCACTCTTGACTGATTTTTTGTTACTAATCTTATTTTACGCTTAAAGTAATTATTCTTCCCTAATTCTTTTTCTTAATTCTTCCTCCTTTTGCTTTTTCATCCTCTTTGCTTCTCTCTCCATGTCTTTTTATTATGATTCAGCTTATCTATGTGCTTTAATTTCTTAAACCTTTCTTTACATAGAAGATAAGTATTCATCTTTCTAAGTAACAATCTCTTTTCTTTTGTCTTCTTCTTCAGCCTTTCTTTCAGCCTTTACTACTTCCAATCTCTCTCTTAATTCTGCTAATGACATTTCTTCTAATAGACCATAACCCATAGTTTCAGTTGGATCATATCCCTTTGTTCTTTTGATTGGTTATCTTTCTAATTCCCTTATTTATTTAATTAATTCTTCTCTTTTAATTCTGATTTGTTCATCTTCCTATCTTTTCAATTCCAGCATCCTAGCCATTTCTAATTTCTAATCCTCTGCCATTTGTTTATTCTTCTCTTATACTTTTTCTACTTACAAATATACCTTCTTCTCAGCTTCCATAATTTACTCAATTAATTACTTCTTATACTCTACTTATTCTTATTATAATTCTTATCTTTCTTTTAATCTTTCCACAGCTTCAACCTTCATCTTTTCAGCTAAGATTCTATTTTCTTTAAATTTATCTTCTTAAGCTCTCATAGCTGCTTCTCTTGCTAATTCCATTTCTATCTTTTTTTATTATTAATGTTCCATTCTAGCAATTTATTCTTCTTCCTCTTACTATCTCTTCCACTCTTCAAATTCTCCTGAATCTCTTAAATTAACTTCTAAATTCTTGACTCTCTCTCTTTCAATATCTTGTTTTTTCTTTAATAACATTTCTTCTCTTAAAATAGCAGCTGCATTTAATTTAATTTCTGCAGTTTCTAAATCAACAGGGGCAGGTTTAGCAATTTTCATGTTAAATTATAATTATTAATTTAAAGTATCTTCAACTTCCTTTTTAACAGTTTCATAATTAGTTGGTCTAAGGTCAGTTTTGAATTCAAATTATTTTGCATCTTTATAGGTTTCTTAAACCTTTTTCTTAGATTACTCAAATCTAAGTTTATTGTCTTCGTCAATCTATTGTAATGTTTTTTTATTGAGATTATTTGGAACAGGTTTACTTTTGTATAACTCTGGTTTAGGAGGAGGAGGTGGTTCAGCCTTTTTCTTGGTTTCACTCAATTTAAAAGGCATAGTTTTCGTCGGTTACTTTTTTGCTGCTGATTCTGGTCTTTCATCTTCTTGAACAAGTTCACTTTACTTACCAGTAGCTCTTGAACTCAAAGAACTTAATAGATCTTTCATCATGGGGAAGTGTTATTCTAATCCTCCAATAACAGTTTCTTGTATATATTGTGGATCATAAATTTCAATCCAAAGGGGTTAGACATGGGTAATAATTTTATCGATGTCAAATAGAAATTGCAATAAGACATTCATCTTGACTGGATCTTGTTCATTGACCATTTTTTTGAATTCATTGTAAGGCAATTCATCCAATCTAAATAAAATAAGATAGGAGAAGATATGATATAGTGTTGCATCATTTCTATTGGTTGTGCTTGATAAGAGTGTGAACATTATTTTGGTAAGGATTTTAAGGAATTCCTCATAACGTTAAACTCCTGAGAAGACCTATTTAGAATGAGATCAATTTATACTTGCTTCAAAAACATGATTTCTGTATCAAAGAGTTTCTTACAATTCTCTTAGATATATTATTCACAATGAGAGTCTGGAGTAAGGATTATGGGATTAT
The DNA here is from genome assembly GCA_000733385.1 of Paramecium biaurelia. Lineage (NCBI taxonomy): Eukaryota > Ciliophora > Oligohymenophorea > Peniculida > Parameciidae > Paramecium > Paramecium biaurelia. The sequence goes on along the minus strand of JPFL01000151.1, from coordinate 44,975 downwards.
AAGATTTAATGAGTTCGGTGACTTGAGTTATTAATTGCTGATATCGCATAATTAATTTATATATATTTTATATTCTCAAGTGAATTAAAACAAATTTAGGCATCCCAATTAGTAGAATATTTAATATATATATATATATATATATTTCGAAGTCAAAGAAATCGAACACAACAATATTTAAATTAATGAGTAAGGAAATACACTCAACAGAGATCAAAGGGAGAGCAAGTAGAAAGCATTTCCCTTAATTAGATTTAGGTGAATTTAAGCCAAAAATTCCTTTTCTTGATAGTCTATGTAAGTATTTTGAATTATAATTATAGTATATAAGAAGTATCAACTAAATAAGAATGTGAACCAATATAAATTGGGAAAAGTATATTTGGGATCTCAAAAGGAGAGAGTGATTTTTAGAGTGTTTTAAGATTCAGATTTAAATATATCTTCAATCTTTCAATAAAAACTTAATAAAACAACAATAGATGATGATGCAATGACAACATATTCTTAGATTTCTTATGCAAAGAAATAAAACAATAAGGATATAATAAAGTGGATGTATGAGAAAGAAAAGTAATCTAAAAGTTAAAAAGAATGTATTGAGGAAATGGAATAGTCTTTATTTGGATCAGAAGAAGAACCTTAAACATATTGTGCCTAATAATCAAATCAAGAAAGAAAATCAGGCCAGTTTATTTAATCTTCTTGATCAATATTGAGATATATTTATTATTATAACTAAAATAACAAATATAAATTAAGTGACACTGATGAAGTTAAGTTAAATGAATGAGGATGAGGCAGCTCTCATATTTGAAGAAAGGTAACCACTTCATATTCTATCAAGAGAAAGAAAAAACTCATTGGAAATTTAATTGAGTAATATACAAAAGTCCAAAAATAATAGACATAATCAAAAAAGCATATTCTATCCAAACATGAGCAACCAAGAATACTTGAAAAGATTAAACCTTCAATGGAATGTCTTATGGAGACCTCCAAAGAAATTCAATTAAAAAAAATAGTTAAGAGTTTGCTGTTGAAAGATATTGGGAATATTGATATGGAAATTCAGAAAATGACTAATGAAGTTCAGACTAATAGATCTAGACCAATGTATTTAGAAAAATAATATTCCCATTCTAAAATTCTGACAAAAACAATAAATTAAACTGAATTATCTAAGTCTGAATAGAAGACATCAATAATATAGAATAGAAATCAGAATTATTATACTAATAGACAAAAATCTAATAAAATCAATTCGGTAGTCGAAAACTCTTATTCAAAACTTGCAGAATCTATACGAAATTATTCTAATCAAAAAAAGAATGAAGAACAAAAATCTAACGAATAATCTAAACCTTATGATTTTCTATAAATTAAAACACAATCAGAAAAACTAATCATTAAACCAAAAACTAAATCAGTTAATATTGAAGCCAATATTATTAAGTAGAACAAAGTGATTTCTAGTGAGCGTAAAATACCAAAACCACCTTTAAAATAGTTATTTTAAAAGAGAAATTCAAAGAGTGAGAAAACAACACCAGTCAAAACTATTTTAAAATAAAAATCAAATCATACTTATGATTTAAGTTCAACCAAAGCTAATACAACACAATAAGTAAGATTTATAAATTGATCTTAGTTTTATCAAAATAAAGATATTCATTTTAATAGAAGCTAAAATAATAGTAAGATTGGAGATTACAAGATTTTAGAAGCTGTCAACATTTATAAAACACTCAAATAATTAGTGGACTCAAAAGAGTTAATTCATCAAAAACATTCAACAACTTTACTTTAATAAAAAACTTCAACTTTATTGGTAATTTATTGTTATATTATTTAAAGTCTCATAAGAATACAAAACAATAATGATAAATTTACTTATATTAATTTTTATTAAATATAAATATATTATTATTAACTTTTTATTCCTAATATTAATGAAAATTTTAGTGATTTTTTTTATATATTATAATTTATATAATAATTTATTTATAATATATTATCTCTAAATGAGCTTTGAACGTTATCATCCATCTAAACTCAATATGGAATCTAATAACAACAATCATCATCACAATGGCAATAATCATATACATGTAAAGTATGCTCCTATCAAAATCATTCACAACGATATTGTTAATAATGAAGAAAGACGCAAATATCCATAGTTAAATCTACGCTTCCAACTTTCTGAAGAATCTATTGTAATAATCTATCTTAAAGTAGACTCGTCAAGATCCAACTGTCACTATTCCTTTGAGTTTTCTACAATAATTAATTTAATAGGCTTATTCCAATAAATAATTGAGGACAATAAATAATCCCTCCTTTCGAATAGAAGAGAATAGAAATGATGCTGTTGAGGAACTAATTAAGTAGATTCAAATTTAATAAAAAGGATATTACCCTATTGATGGTATATATAACATTGTTATATTTTTATAATAGAAGAAAAAAAAATATAAAATGCTCTAATCTAAAATTAAATGAATTTTATTTTTCAAAATGAAGGAGCAATTTAAATAATTGACACTTATTTTGTAGACAACACTAATCTAAAACCACACTTCAATACATGGCTATAGCAATTAGAAATAAAGGCCATCTAAGATATGTTAATCCTATGTCATTCTGATCCTAAAGGATAATAATACTCAGATCTATTTAAAGCCTTGTTCTAAAAATTATCAATTGAATTTTATTAAAAACATGCATATGCCTATGTCTTGAGAAGTGATCAATAAGAAAAACATAAATATCTATCTTAAATTGGAGATATCTTAAATAAAATAACGAAACCATAGGAATATTATTATTTTAAGCAACAATGAGATTTCGAATACATGTTTATTGAGTTTAATTTTGTTTTTTTCTGTATATTAGTAACTTAAATAATCAATTCAAAACACATTCTTATATTGTTCTTTTAGATATAAATAGGAAGGGTAACCAATTCAAATTTCTATTTATCCAAAATCAATCAATAAAGAAGCTTATTTTTATTTTGTTCATTAAAGTCAGTATATTATTTGCAGAGTTAATTTTTTGTAGAATGAAAATTTTAAAGAGATATCTTAAGAATTCAGATTCAAGTAATTCATTAGAGATAATATACTATACTATTTAATATTAAGTTTCAGTGCTTTTCTTATATTTTACTATTCTCAGTTACTTAAGATATTATGCAATCTAATCTTGTAATTTCCAATAGATAATACAATTCAAATTATTAATTTAAAAATCTGATTATTGTTTATTTATGTATGACTTAAAATAGACATGGTACTCATTACAAAAAAATCCTTCAATATTTCGAGAATATAATTCTTCCATTAATACATTAACACCCAATCCAAAACCTAATTGGATAATTATGGAGAGGAAATAGAAATCAATGATTGATTAATAAATCAAATACTTAAATAAGTTCAAAAATGGAGCCTAATTTTAAGTAATTATTGAAAGAAGTAACAAAAATTTGAAAAATTGATATGTATTTTTTTTTGATTAACAAAGTATGTTTTAGACTTGAAATGTTAATTTTTTATTGGTAATTCAAATTAATATCTTCAAGATCAGATTTAATAATTTTGGTGTCAGTAGTGACGTAATCTAGAATTTAATTATTTATTTATGGTCTAAGTGATATAATATTTGTGATATTAAATTGTTGTTGAAATGAGTACTGAGAAGGTTAAAGTAATTCTAAACATTTAGCTTTATTCTTTATTTTAGGAATTGAAAATTATAATTATAACATAATTCATTAGAAAGTATTTTAATAATTGATTAATTTTGTATAAAATAAGTATATGATACAATAATGTAATTATCAAATGAATAATGATTTAATGTAATATGTAAGTATTTATCTTTAAATAAATTCATCAATTATAAATAATAAAATTATGGAGTCATTAAATGATGGTAGTTAGACAAAGAAAAAGTACGCTGTGATCACACCAACAGTGAGAATGGCTTTTATTAAAAGAGTCTAATCGAAATAATCAACAATAAAGTAGGCTGCTTAAGAATTTGGAATTAAGTTTAGCACGTCTAAAGCTATTTTGTAAACTTATAGAAGGGAAGGAAGGATAGGCAAAAAGAAGACTCGTTAGAGAAGAAGTACTTTTAGATTGGAATCTCAACCTGAAAAACATTAAGTAATCAATAAAACAAAAGAATCGTTGGCTCCAGTCCAATCTGTTTAAACTTCACCTATAGACCTATAATTTCAATCACTTTAATTTTAGTTAAACTAATAAATTTAATTGATGTAACTAAGCTTATCCATGAATCCATATAGGCTTCTTTAACAGTAAGAGTTTTAATTTAATTCCTTAGAAGCCAACATTTAAACTAATATCTAATGTAAATGTAAACCCAGTAAATGATGAATATGTAAGGATGGCAGATGCCCATTTAGTAAACTCAGCATCTTCCTTAATAATTTGGAAAAATAGAGGAACAAAGACAATATATAACTCCATTATAATCTAGCAAGTGTCTTGATCAAAAATGTGATGAAGGTCGTACTACATTAAAGAATTTCATTTGAGAATGATAATATTGTATTAAATAACACCAGTTTTCAGAACTTAAAAATTTTATAAATATATTGAAGATTTTAATATATATTTTAAAATATTTGTTATATGATTTAAATTGAACTGAAAGAATGTTAAACAAATTTATTTATTTTTGGTGATATTATCAAATAAAAGTTCATTTATAACAATATCTTAAGTGATTATAATTATATATATTCAATATTTAATTATAATTATTTATAATAAAAATTGTTACCATATCTATGGAACATTCAGAGATTAAATCAGATAAACATGTAGTAATATATGGAGGTGATTATTGTCCATATTGTTATAAATTAAAGCACTTTTTAGATAATAAAAATATATCATATGAATATCGAGACATCACAAAAGAGAAGGAACATGAAAAATAAGTGAATGAATTTGTAGTTAAATTGAAATGGAGCACAATTCCAATGGTATTTATTAAATAAAAATTTGTTGGTGGATATACAGATGTAGTGAAGTTGGATTAGAAGGGAGAATTGGAGAAACTTTTAAAATGAAGATTTTGAATTAATTATTTAAAATCATATATTATAATAAATAAAGATTTATTATTATTATTTTTAGTAATTCTCACATGAATCATGAGTTTATGTAATGAAACTATATAAAAAGTTGCTGAAAATAATAAATATATTATTAATGAATTTGTCATTTTTTTTTGACTGGCAAATTAACTTCTTTCCATATTTTACATGTATTATCTTTAGACCCAGTAATAATGATATCTCCTTCATAATTAAATGAACAACTGAATATTTCATCTGTATGTCCTTCTAAGACTTGTAAACATTCTCCTGTTTCTGAACTATATAGATTATTAATGAAAATATATACAATATTCTGGCAGTGTTGTCTGCACTAGCAGTAATAATCTTATTTCCAGAAGGATTAAATTGAACTTTAGATATTTCACCCTTATGTCCAAGTAATTAAGCAATACATTCTCCAGTATGCACATTATATACTCTTCCTGTGGCATCTGCTGAAACTGTTACTAATCTAGTGCCTATATATATTTTAAATTAATAAACCTGTAGAATTGAAACAAATATCTTAGACTTCATCTTTGTGTCCTCTCAAAGTTTCAATACATTTACCTGTTTTTATATCCCATATTTTACAAGTCCTAAATCAAAATATATCCATTACTTATCTATAGATCCAGTTGCACAATAATCACCTGTAAATTCAAATTAAGTACTTGAAATTTCACCTGTATGTTCATCTAACATATGAATACACTCTCCTGATCTTACATCCCAAATCATTGCAGTTTTATCAAATGAACCTGTTAGTAATTTATCTCCATCTGAATTGAAATGCAAACTCACTATTTCTCCTTCATGTCCATCTAATCTTGCTATTTACTTTCCTGTCTCTACATCCCACAATCTAGCAGTTTTATCCATTGATCCTGTAGCCACAATCAAAGAATGAGGATCAAAAGATGTACACACTATTTCGTAATTATGTCCTACAAGAGTCTATAGACATTTCCCTGAATTAACATCCCATATTTTTGCAGTTTTATCAAATGATCCTGTTACAACCCGATCACTATTAATATAATTATATTATATTACCCAAATGGATTATTAAATGCAATACAATATACAACATTTTTATGACCCTCCAGAGATACTATTTCCTCTCCTGTAAAAGTGTCCCATACTTTACATGTTCTGTCATAGCTACCTGTGATAAACCTATTTTTTATATCAATTCAAACAATGTACTTGTCTCCATTTTTATTGAATGCACAATTTGTTAGAGGTAACATATGAGCTTTTAGAGTTTTGAATAATTCAAATTATTGCTCTTTTTTAGATTCGATTTTATCTATTAATTCTAATAAACCTTAGATTTTGTCTTACTTCTTATTAAGGCTGCCAATTAAGGTTTTCGACTCTCTGAAATGATTGGCTCCTCCATTACTATTTCTTCAACTAATTGATCTACATCTGTACTATTATTTTAGACTTCAAACTATACTCATTGCTTAAATTTAGCAAGTCAATAGATTTCGTTTCTTATTCTCCATTACTACGAATGTACTCTAAAATTATTCCAGGGGGATAATATCTCAGAAGAAACCTTTTAAGCTTCATTTTTAAATATTTAATATTTATGTATTGAATCATATGTAATACATATTATACAATAATGAATAGGGATAATCTCACTAGAAGAATGGTATTACTATAAATTAATATGTATCAACATATATATATCAAATCTTCATAAATCATTCCTGTCTCCTACTTAATTGCTATTCAACTTTAAATTTTCTGTTATCTTTGGCGCAAATAGAATCTTCTCAAGGTTCATGCAAGGTACCTAAAATAATATTAATACTTTACTTCAATGGCTAAACTTAAAAGACTACCTATTATAATAGTGTATACAATGTCAGTAAGGGTGAAATAGAGAATGTGTGAGTATTGATAATAGACTAATTAAGTTGAGCTGAAAGTCATGAATAGAGTCACTATGAAATGTGTTAAATACATGCAAAATGATATTCTAGCTATAGGTTGCCAAAAGGGATGTCCAAGTCTAAAATTTGTATTAATAATATTTATACATAAATCTTGATGGATCATTTTTGCAACCTAACAGAGCAGGAGTAATACACAATCCAACACCTATTACAAAAAATACTCTGTTAAAAGCTTAGTAGAAATATTAGGCTTATTGAGGCCAGGCATTCATATCCTTTTGGAGAGGAACAATGATCCAAATTACAGTCTGAGTCAAACCAATTCCAATAACATAGAATAGGGTTCTAATAAGCACACTATCCTTTATTTTCTATGCCATATCAACCAATTTTTAATTTTATCCACTAATGTAATTACGATAGAAGAATCCAAATAGAATTCCAATAAGATATGGAGAAATCCTGACCCAAGGTTTATAGTAAAATACATCTTGATAATCTGGTTGTGGTTTAGCATTAGGAGTTCCCATTTATAAATGGTAATCATGAGAATAAGCAATGTAATAAGCTGAAAATATACTTCCAATTAACAATGAAATAATAACAGCTAATCCAATTTTTTTATTTTTGGCATAAATAATCAACAATATTGGAGTGATAAGAAATATTTGAAAATCATTTGATAGATACCAACCCCAACCAAAACAATAATTCATTCCATTAGCAGTATGTGAAAACATATTATCAATAAATAACAAATTCTTCCACCATTAAGTATTGCAAGTGGAAGTATATTCTAAATATTCATTCCATATTGGTCCTCCTGACCAATAAACAGTTAATTACCAATACACTAAAATACAAAATGCATAAGTAGGCCATATTCTTAAGAGTCTATGTAACCACATTGCTGGTACTAATGTAAATTTGATTGTTCTTAATTTAGTTAACTTTTCCAATAATAAAACAGCAGCCAAGAAACCTCCCACAAAAAAGAATGTATCAACTGCAAAATATGCTGCAGATGTGAGTGTGAGCCATCCAGGTTCAGTAACCTTATAAGGGATGTCTATCAAATTAAAGGAATTAGATCCTCGAATAAGTTGATCATGACCATAGATAACCCAAAATATGGACAATGCTCTTATTCCATTAAAAATTACAAAACCTGCATTTTCCCCTTTAGGTTCATTAATCTTAAATAGTTTCTGATAATTATGAATAAAGGAGAAACATAAAGCAAATCTTTCCCAAGATGGTTCTTTGTATTTCTTATATTTAATTTCTTCAAACTATCCTTTACCACTCATAAAAGCAGATTCCTAATTCTCCATGATTTCATTTTCTAATAATTTTAATTAATTATTTACATAATATTTCTGATCTCTAATAAAGTTGATTTATAGATTCCTATTAAGAAGATTCTTCTATTTTAGACTCATTTACTTTCTGAATTGCTTTTCTTTTTATTTCTGTCTTTAAGTCATCTTAATATGCTTATTTTTTATTCTCTGCTATAATTGAGAAGATGCTTCCAATAATATTGAGAGCAATTATAACAATAAATAGTGTTAGAGTCAAATATGTTCCAACACTCCATTCTGGATACATTAGATCTGGATCTTAGTATGATACACTATCAATTAGTGATTTATTATATTGGATATTCTAAATAATATGATATAAATAAGTACAGTTATATTATTGATGATTTCTTTGGTTGTGCTATTATATTTTTAGAGATGATCCATGTCACAATATGATGGAATACAAAAACCAATGTGTAGAGGCTTTCCACTGCTCATCATTCTTAAGTGAATGTAATGTAAATCTACAGAATCTCTACAAACTAGATAGGAACCTAAATCTTAAAGTCCTTTTCCTGAACTTAGTATTGTTTATGGTGATAAATTCTTTGGCATTTATCCCATCATAATAGATTCGGCAATGTTCTTAAAATATTCATCACATTATTTATCATTTTCATCATTTGTATAGACTTATGCAATAAGTAATAGGAAGCATGCGGAATAAAATATGAATTACATTGTGTAATTTTATTAAATATATTTATAAAAGAAAATCATTTTATATACTTGCAATTACACAATATACAATCTAGAGTTTAATTCAATTTAATAAATAACTAATATATCTATACATTAGATGGATCATTAATTTGTTATTTGTGATCTAATACTCTATTTAATTAAAGTAAAATAATAACAACAAAAAACTTAAGTAAATATTCAATTTTTAATATTTATATTAGAATGTTGCCACAATAATCACCTCATCCAATAAATGTACCATCAGCCAGTTATACAATTACATTACTGAAAAAACAACTGAGATGTATTTAATCAATTAACAAAACTTAGAGTTAGAAGAAAGTAAGACTATTGAAGGAGTTTCAGTCGGATTAGAATCAAATAGCCTATACTAATGGAATATTAGCTTTGCTGGTCCATGTGATACTTTATATGAAGGAGGATACTTCTAAGCAATGGTAAAATTTCCAGAGGATTATCCTAATTCTCCACCAACATTTAAATTTTTGACTGAAATGTGGCATCCCAATAGTAATACTATTTCATAAAAGGTAGTTTACTAAGATGGAAGAGTTTGCATTTCTATTCTACATGCATAGGACGAGTTTAATGATTAAGAACCCCCTGAGACAAGGTGATGTGTCTACTTTATTTCTTAGATGGAGACCAATATTAACACCTGAAGATGTTTTAATTTCAATTGTATCAATGTTATCTGAACCAAATATTAATTCACCTGCTAATGTAGATGCTGGAATACAATTTAGAGATAAACCAGATGAATATAAAAAGAAAGTTAGAAAGTTAATTGATAAAGCATTAGAAAATTTATGAATATATTTTGATGGTTAGTAATTCTATTAATTATATTATGTATGTAAAATTTGATATCATGATGATTTAGTACTATCAAACCATTCTCTTAATGTTTCTGGGCAATGTTAAGCTGACATCCCACCATTCTATTTATTTATTTCTTCATCATAAATAAAACAAGTCAACACAGCATCACATGCCATTTAATAGATACTCATAAATAGTATAGCCACCATATACGCAATAATAAAACATATTATTGATGGTACAATAGGAGATGCTAAATCTGTTTTATATGGTTCTGCATTGATAAAGATTTCATATGCAAACAAAACAGTAGCAAAACTTACAAATAATTTACCAATCTAAATTTGATATAGAAATAATATGTTACAAATGTAAAAATAGAACCAATACCAGAAACTAAACTATATCTCATAGTATTAGCCCATATTGATTCAAAAGCATCTTTAGCAGCTGGACAAAAACTTTTACTAGTCAATGCAATTTGAATATATGCATTTTTATTGAGGAATTCGATAAATCTTTCAAAACAAGCCACCAAACAAGAAAGACAATCTAATATACATTTAGTACATTTATTATCTCCTGACATTTATTTTGCTTGATATTTAGTATATTCCAACATCAATCTAATGAATTAAACAACTGCCAATATGAATGAACCAAATGCTAAAGATCCAAGATGATAACGAAATGCCCAATAAATACTTTAGAATAAATTACCAGTATAAGATTATCCTGGTCCTTAATTAAAATACCATATGCAAACTGAACATCCAATTATAAATTAGTTTAATGCCAACAAAAAGGCTTATTTCCATAGTCCACCAAACATAAAATAATAAACCATATTTCTAGTAGTGTTATCAAAAGTTACAGTAGCAAAAGGTGTGCTACCATCTCCTTTAATGTTACCAAGACCTACTATGTATCTTAATAATTAATATTATTTAGTACACAACTGAAACTATCCACCAAACCCATAAGATTCCTAAACAAATTCCAATTACTGGAGGTACTATCATAACTGAAAAGTTATCTCTCACATAAAGAGTAGCCGTCTTAACTACTCCTATTGCCAATCTAATTTTATTAAAAATGCATATGAAAGCAAGAATAGAAAATGCAATCCAAGCTATCTCAATATAAAATATGTATTCCAAAGCTTTGGCATTATCAGAGGCATTTGTTGAACCTGCTGATGCTGATTATTAAGAATCACTAAAATAGATAAAAAATGTCTATTTACTTCAGATAATATAAATGTTAATTCCAAGTGTAACCTGCCAAAACTGAAATTCCTATGAAGTAAAGTAAAATTGTTAACCATACAAATAAACCTCCCAAAAATCTTAAAATTATCATATAAATTAATCTATTATAAATTTTACTATTTTTACCCTAAACCAAATGCTATAAAAAAAGATGCTAAAATAATATATTTTGCAATTGAAAGATCATATAACCAAGATGTTAGTCTATTCAAATCAATTGAAGAACTAAAATTAGAAGTTTGATTCAATATTTCTAAAGCAGTACTTGGAAAACATGCTCTTGTAAAAATAGGTTCACTTCCATAAAGACAAATCCAATTTTCAGGTTTACTCACTGAACTTGTTATTGTGTCCACATAATTCTTCATAGAATCTATTGAAGTGAAATCAAAAGTAGTAGATGTATCAATTGAAACTTTTGTACAATCTCTAGGACAGGATGTGATATTTTTATTTATTTAACATTTAACAGAATCTGATGTACTTGCTGGACATCTTTCTACACAAACTGTCTTATTATAATAATCAGGATGAATGATAGGAAAGTATAATAATGGATAATTTGGTAAATCCAAATCACATGCATTGCCTAAATCTTATAATAAACATTACCATCAGAATCATAAGCTGCCAATATTCTTTCTGGTTTCCCTAAAGAGTATCCTGTTATAGCAATATACCTAGATTATTAATAATAACTTACCACATAAATATGAATGATGCAATAAATAATAAACAGCATATGATATCTGTGCAATGACGATCTTACAATGGTCCATTCATTAATCGTGAATCTATAAGTTTTTGTTGCTTGTCTGAAAAATCTTAAACTTTCATTAGTATAAGTAATAATAATATATTAATCGAAAATAATCTACTATTTAATTATAAATAAATATATACACAATCCTTTCAATATTTTATTCACTTCATCCCTTTGAAAGATATTCTAAAATCACTTTCCTTTTAATATTAACAAGTAAATCTAAGAACATAGAGATTTTCTCTTGCAAAATTTTATGCTTTTATCAACTAGTCTTTCTGTATAATTTGTATTTTCATATTACTATATAATTAAAGCTACTGAGTTAGACACCCAATATTAATCAATCCAAAATTTCTTATTTTATATACCTGTACTAAATTCATTATTAATGGGTGTACTTAATTAATAAATACAATATTTATTTGAATAGATGAACTTTGAAAAATGTTTTTCGAAATCCTGACCAATTTCATAAAAAAAAAAAATACCCAAAAATGATATGACAACAGTGTTTGAGGAAATTCTTTATTGGTTGGAAGATCTAGGAAATAAATATTGTTAATAGATATTTTATGTATCTATGGAAGGCATTTATTTTCGTATGTCAATAAATGGTATTTGAGATTAATAATTAATTTTATAAAGGTTGAATTTTAATCATATCTATTAGTATTTATATAATAAATAAGATTTCTAGATAAATTTAATAATTTAAAAAGAGTTTAATAAAAGTAAATATAAATTATAATTGCAATTTCTACCTAAATAAGAAACATTAAAATAATATTTAAATAATAATGATATATTTTCTAATTGGATTATTTAGTTTTATCCTTTGCTAAGAAGATGTGCAAATAACAGTTTAGACAGGTATTGATGATTTGTATTAATCATTTAGATTTTTATAAATAATTGTTAGGTGCAGAACCAAAACAATATATTGAAACAGGATATGTTACATTAAAGGACTTGGAGGATGAATAGACAGCAGTAGGGGAAATGTTTTATCATATGTTTCTAAAACAAGGAACAATGAGCTTAGATTAAATAAAGTAGGATGATATTTTAGCTATCTGGTTAAATGGTGGTCCAGGTTGTTCATCCTAATTTGGAAACTTTTAAGAGATAGGTCCTTATAAGGTGGTTGAAGTGAGTAAAGACAAATATAAGGTTGAGGAGAGAGTAATTATATATGAATATGAGATAGCCATAATCTTGGAATAAATTGACACATTAATTATTTATAGATTAACCGTTAAGAGTAGGGATGAGTGGAGCAAAGGATGGATTTTTAGTATCAAATACTGAAACTGCTGCAAAGTACTTTATTAATTTCCTTCGAGTTCTATATAATAAACACACAATACTATAGAGAACCTAATTATATATAATGGGAGAAAGCTTTGCAGGACATTATATTCCTGCGATGGCTATTTAAATTTTAACTCAAAAGTTAACAATAGTAAATTTTAAGGGAGTTGCAATAGGTGATGGATGGACCTAACCATTTTAATAATTATCTTAGTTTTCTTCTTTTTTATATACTATCGGTACAATTACAGAAAGACAATTCAAAATAATTCAGAATAACATAGCTATTGGATAAAATGCAATTTTAGAGGGGGATATGTATTTAGCAAACAAATAATTTGATAAATTGTCTGAAGATGAAACTATGAAGATGACTGGTAGAATAAATGTTTACAATTTCAGATAATATCAGGGATAAGATATATAGGATTCTACACATGAGAGATTCTTAAACTTTTATCTAAAATCTTAGTTTAAGGCTCCAAGTACTAAAACGAAGTTTGAAAGATGTGATGGACCTACTTATGATGCATTTGCTTTAGATGTTCCAACAAGTAGAAAAGGTGATATTGAGATTTTGTTAAAGAATAATATAAGAGTACTTCTGTTTAATGGGTAATTAGATTATATAGTTAACACTCCTGGGGCAGTGAAGTGGATCAGTCAATTAATCTGGGATAAGATAGGACTTTGGAAAAATTCTAAGAAGGAAATGATTGTTGCAAATAATGAGACTTAGGGGACATGGAAGTAACATGAAAATTTCATATATGCTACTATTTACACAGCAGGTCATATGGTTCCTACTGATAATCCTTTGGGAGCTTATGCAATGTTAGAAAAATATTTAAATATATGATGAATTTCATAAATCATTGTTATTTTAGGAGATCTAAGTCATCAAATTTGGTTAATCTGATTATTCGTTTCCATCTAAATCATCAATTCCTTCAATAAAAGATTCTGTATGTATAGGTATGTTGTTATTTGCTTCAACATAGAATACAATGTTTTAATTTCCAGTAAATTTGGATTAAAATTAAGAAACTAGTCCAATTTTGCTGTGATGATCTTCTTCTTATGATTTTTCTTATTATTATTTAAGGATTTCAGATTTTCTATTATTATAATTAAATATCATCCAATATTTAAAGTAATGATCATCTAGATATTTAAATGTATTTTAAATCTTTCTACGATACTAACTTTCTATTTCATTGTTTTATAGTAACTTATTATTTATATCATCTACTTTCTTTTTGAGGTTTAAATTAATATAAAAGGGCATCATTGCTCCTAATATAATTGTTGTAATGATAACCATAAATAAGACAGTGGTTTTTATGACTTCAACCTAATATCTTTCATTAATATCTTCGGGATTAGAGATTTATAATTTTGTAATTAAAGCATATGCAACAGATCCTCGAATCAATCCAGCAAACCATATGATATTCAATTCTTACAGAGATAGTTTGAATTTTTATTTTCCTTTAATTAAATAGGTTATTCCTGAGAGAATCAACATGGATATTCCTCTTGAAAAAAAGCATATCAATAATTCTAGAACTAAAAATGTCCAACTACATTTTGGTTTTTCAATTGTATCATCTGAATTTTAATATCCAGATAATATCCATATTGACAATCCTAAATAGATATAGATAAAGGCCTCACATATTAAGGAGAGTGTAGAAACAGTAATTCTAAAATGATATTATCTAGATTTACTTTGATGCAACCTAACCTAAACTGGATAAATTATAGATGTTATAATAAGCCATTAAAGCTCCAGTGGCTAACACTGATAAAACTCCACTTAATCCTAATAATTCACACATTGTGAAACTACCATAGGCTATGTAAATTATGATAGCCATTTCTAAAATTACAGATTCTGTTATGAATCTAAAATATTTGAAGAGAATAGATGCCAAAACTCCAAAGAGTAATCCTACTACAAGACTACAAAAGAATTCCAATATGAACAAGAAACAAAATTCCAAAGAGACTGTAAAGATTGTATCATGTTTCCCAGATAATAAATCTACAGAAATATATAGAATGATAGACACAGCATCATTTACCATTCCCTCTCCAAATACTACACTAAATAGTTTTGGATATTTATTAGGTTTGATCATTGTTAATGCTGCAACAGAATCAGTAGCACAAATTGTAGCTGCAAATATCATTATTTATTCTGTACTCAATTTTATTGTAGTATCACTTCCCAATATTTGAATTAAATCTATATAGAATCAAAAATTAATTCATACCTCCATCACTAATCAAAAATGTCAAGCATACTATCAATAGGAAAGTCAATAAAGTACCCAACAATCCAAATAAATTAATATATAAAAAATTTTAAAAGAATCTAACTTGAATAGAAAAATACCTTCTTTTGTTTAAATTGTATCCTCCTGCAAATATGATTATTGGTAACAAAATGTAGAAAAAAAAGGATTCATTAAATTCGTACTATTTTATTAATTGTCTTTACGATGTAATACAATGTTCCTCTGTAAATTAAAGTAAACAACCCTCCTGCTATTATTCCTAAAATAATCCCCAATCCTGTTTCATGTATAAAGTGAATCTATATTAATTAATTCATCATACATGTTTGTGCTCAAAATAGGATCCTGCAATAGCATAAATGAACAAAATTAATATGATTGTAAATGACACCACACCAAAAGAAGTTTCTGACATTAAATTAATTTTAATATGTTTGATAAAATTGATGATTCCATTATAAACTCAAAATCTTTTCAACAATATAGTTAATTCATTATTACTATCAAAAATAGATTGTAGTCTCTTCTAAATCAAATACCTAAATTAAGTTATAGATCAATGCATTATCCTAGAATTAATTACTATTTTTGTTTTGTTAATTCTCTTGAATTTTGAGAGATATATAAATAATTGACAAATAATCAATACGCTTTTAGGGAACCACTTTGGTTTAATAATTGTAATTAATAATACAGTTTTAATGTCAAGTTACTTTTATTCCTTAGAATGGTAATATATTTTAATTATTAAATACCAAATAATTTCTAAATAGAACTTCTCTGAGATATCTAAGAATTATTATTGTAAAATATTTCTTTGTTTTTTTTTATATTGTTGAATGAAAATATATAATTTATTTTAATTATAAGAAATTAAATCAATATATTACTGTTAAAATTTGAATAATATGGATAAGCAAATGATTTTCAGTTTTTAAACTTAAAAACCTAAAATTAGAGAGTAGGTTAAGAGACTTGAATATTTTCAATAAGAATTGTCGTAAATCTAAGATCTCTCAAGATAAAATAGATCCAAAAGTTCGACAGATATGCATAGCATCACTACAGCAGATAGTAGACAATATTAAGGGTATTATGAAGAAGTATCCGCCTTTGCATTACCAAAAAAAGATATTTTCAGCTAATCTTTGAATAAAATCCAAATAAATTAGTAAAACAAAGAAATTTAGACTGAAATTCTACCCAAACCAAAATTAGATATTTTATAAGAAAATGTTATGTAATTATAATTACAGAAAGAAGAGATTTTCAATTAGATAAAAACTATAAAAAAAGAGAATGGATTATTAATCTCTTAAAATAAATCTTATGAAATTGAAATAAATGCATAGAAGAATAAAATAAATGAGTTAATTAATGAGTAAAATGAAAAAGAATAATTTTATTAATAAACTATGTAGTAGTAGAATTGGCAAATCAAATAATTAACAAACGAATTATAATAATTATACAATAAATAACAGTAGCTTAATAATTATGAGATTAACAATACAATATAATTGTTATTAACTTAATATTCATAGGTTGAGTAGGAAAATATTATTATGGTTCTTAAAGAAACAATAAAGATTAATAAAAATGAGAGACTCTAAGTGATATAAGATTGGATCCACATTTAGGATATAAAGGAAGAAATTATATAGTTAAAGAAACATCATAATATTAAATTGAAAGAAGTAAACATTTAAATGAATATGATTTTAGTTAATGGAGTAAATAAAAATCCTTTAAAATGATTAAATAATTGAACCTGAATTGTTATCAACTTAAGATTCATTACAATTAGTATCAAACATACTTTATAGAGCTATAAAAAGTAATGAGATGCTGAAATTAATTAAATAAAATACAAGAATGTATAATTTGATTGAAGATTTGTGGAATAAATTGAAATTTAGATTGGAACATTCAAATTTTTCATAATAGCATATTAGAACATCATCTTTAAATAAGGTTGATTTAAATTCAACAAATAAAAAGTTTTCATGCAGAAAACTATGAATTAATTTTATATTATTATATATATCAATATACAACAAAAAATATTAAGTTAATCTACAAAAAGATATTGAAGTCTTAAATGTGAATATATATATATTTATTTATTAATAAAGCTCAACCTTAATTTAATTTTTTAAAATTGATTAAATTTTCCAGAACATAATGAATTACTGATTATGCTTTTTGTCTATTCTTTAATTTATCTGTAATTCCTATAATATCTCCAGCTTCTTTAACATAATATTCTAAATCTTCATTAGTACATTTATTTGTCAATTATGCTAAACGAGTTCTAAGTAAGTAAGATATTATAGATACTTTTCAGATGCAAATTCCTCATCTAAATCAAACAATTCAAGAGGAGGAGGTGGTAATTCTCTTGGAATAGGTGGAAAGACAGCTGGTTGTAATCCTAATAAGGGAGTTTCAAATTGGGGAACAATAAGAGTAAGTGGTTCATGTTTGACCTCTAAAATATGAAAGAATTTTACAGAGAGTTTCATATAGTTTGACTGCATCTGGAATGAGATCAAGATCAAATTTGAATAAGGTTGAATCAAACAAAGTTGTTACATCTTTTGGTAGTTCTTCACTTTCTTGTAAACAACTCTTTAATTTATCAGATAGTTCTGCAATATCAGGAGCATTTTTGCAATCATTTTCAACAAATGGAGTTTTCTTATCAAATTCAACTTCTTTTGTAAAGAAGAATTTTAAAAGGAAGTCAAAAATCTTTTGATTGTCATCTTTCTCAAAGTATTCATCATTGAAAATGTCAGTTGAACCTATGACTACAAGTTTACCCTTCTCTTGACTAATGGCCATGATTGGTTTTTCACATGGATAAGACATAGGTCCAGTCGATAGTATGGGAAGAGCCTTATCTTTTACAATTAAAGTGGCACCATTAGGATAGACAAAATCAAGGCCACTTTAATTATTGATTTCAGTATCTTCCATTTCTATGACTCCTTAAAGGTATGGTGTGGATGCCTTATTTTTTCTAGCCTCTCTTTATTCACCATTAACCACACGAACAATCTTTAATAGAATAAATATTTTCAAACTTCTTAATTGATAACTCCTTATTAGATATATGCTTCTTTTGGATGAAAGTATTTAAAATAACATGTCCTCACAACACAATCGTTGTTTACGTAGATTCCAAATTTCTCAATGAATGCATTTAAGTTACTAGTAGACTTACTCTCACCCCCATCAGAGAATAAGATTAATAAATTGCCTCCACTCTTGAGATATTCTTCGAGGCATTTGATTTCTATGAATCAAAATAAAAAATACCTTTCTCTGTAAAGGGTGCTCTGGATCCACCAAAAATGAGTAAATTGGCATTTCTGATTTTGTCTATAACTAAGTCATCTTTGTTTAAGCTAAACTAATTAATTCAAAAATCCATAACTTACCTTATATTAACCCTTATACTTTTTAACAATCTTCTTGTAATTCTGACTAGGATTACCTTATTCATTTTTGCCTACATTAAATATAACCTAATTAATTTATTATATACTTATGGTTCAGACATCTTTTATTTTTTAAAATTAAAATAAATGAATAAATTAATATTGGATGCCAATGCATTTATTAAAGAAATCAATTTTCAACACCTTTCAGAACATTACACATTCATAACTCATGAGGCCATTCTTACAGAAGTAAGAGATGAAAGAGCCAGATACAAATTATAAAACTTCACCTACCCTCTCACCTTCTTAACTCCATCAGATTAAATGATAAAACTTGTTAAGCAATTTGCTACATAAACATCAGATATAGCATCACTTTCACCAATTGATATTGAACTCATTGCTTTGGCTTGTACTTTGATAGATGAAAATGGTTAGAAAGATAAATTAAAGTTGGAACCACTAAAACCATTAGAGTTTAACAAAATTAAGAATGTATATGGATCTAAAAATTAATAATAAGTAGAAGAGGAAGAGGAAGAAATATAAAAGGAAGAGAATGAATAAGTTTAAAATAAATAATAAGATGAATAAAATTAATAAAAATAAGAAGAACCAAAGAAATAAGAAACATCATCTTAAAAGAATGAAAATAATGATGATGACGATTCTGATGGATGGGAAGAAGTTGTTCCAAAGAAAAAAAATTACAATTATTATCCTAAATAAAATACATCATAGTAAACTAAATAAGAAGAAAAATAAATTGAAGATTAACAAGAAGAGTCATCTGAGGATGAAAATTAAGAAGAATGGATTAATAATACAAATATTCATGAAAAATTAAATGAAATTCAAATCAATACATAAGATAACTTGACAAATCAATTTGGTGTTGCTCTTTTGACAACTGATTTTGCTATGCAAGTAAAACATTTATTTTAAATTTTAAGAATGTCCTTTTATAAATGGGTATTCCTGTTTTATCGACTGAAGGTTATATGATTAAGAGTGCAAGAAGGTTTATTTTAGAATGTCATATATGTAAAGCTTTAGTCAGAGATTCAACAAGACTCTTCTGTAATAATTGTGGAAACAACTCCTTGCTTAAGGTTTCATGTTCTTTGGAATCTGATGGAACAATTATTTTGTATAGAAAGAAGAATTTCAAAGTCAATCTAAGGGGTACACAAGTAAGTTTATTTTCTAATCAATTAGTATTCAATTCCTTAGAATTTAACAAAAAAGGATGCTCCATTTATATTTTGTTAAGATTAATTAATGAAAAGTGGAATTTAATAATAATTAGCAAGACAGGTATAATTATGTATTTATATTAATTAGAGAAAACAAGAAGAATACAGATACAAGAAGGTTATGAAAACATATGAAAATGGAATTGGCTTTGAAGATATTGATTATAAACATCCTTAATAAAAAATCACTGTTGGTTATGGTAGATTGAATCCAAATGATGTAAACGATATGAGAAAAATAAAAAGAAATAAAAAACATTGATGTATATACAAAAAATAATTAAATATATCTAAAGTTGTTTTCTCTTATTAATGATCTAAATAATCTAATTATTATAAATGATATAATATAAAATATATCATTTTTTCTTAGCTTATGTTTTTGTTGTTGTTTTTTCTTTTGTTTATTTCTCATCCCTTTAAATAATATCTTTTTTTTACTATTTATAAAATATACTTTATTACTTTAAGATGTTTATTTGATATTTTTTAGTTTGTTGGAATTTATTAAGCTTCAAATTAATGAGTATCTAAAGCTGATTTTAGAGTATCCATTTTCTTTTAAGATGCATCAACATCTTCTTTAACTTAAGATTATGTTGGATCAAAATCTCTCATATTTTTAACTGAATCAGTCTATTACCATGTTTAATTATTAGGAATTAATCTTTCCTTAGGTTTTTAAACTTTTTATTGCTATTATTGTTAAACTATATTATTTATAAAATAATACTTTATTATGTTTCAGATTCTTCCTATTATTCTGGTATTACAACCGGTTAAACCTTTACTTGTTGTTCTCCAAATACACTTGATTATAATTCAGCTTCCTTCCTATTTTTAGCATATGTTTCAGGATCAAATTCTTTGACTTGATTATTGCTTTATCCTCCAACAGTACTCCATTTTTATGTGGATGCAGTTAGTTTTTCTACTTTTTAATTCTACACAACTTTACTGTAAAATAAAATTAGATGTTATACGTTGGAGAATCTCCAAAAACACTGGATTGATTTTCTATCAATTTTCTATTGGATGGATTCTATTCTTATTGTTATTATGATTATTTTTTTGGTTTTTATGGACTCGATATTTCTAAATTGACTTCCTTAGTAGGTAAATGTTCACGAGCTATTTCATTACCATAAAGTTCTTTATTTCTTCTATTTTATGGATCATAATTTAATTTTGGTTTGAATTCACTTAATGTGGCTGCTCTCTTTAATGATTTATATTCATCAAAATCTGATATTTATTAAATTAATATTACCACTCTTTCCAAATAAAAAATCTTTTCCATGATCAACTTATCGATTATCATTATTTTTTTTTTAATATCTTTTCACTTCTTGTTAGGAATTCTCAAATGTTTGATTTGAACGAGCAGGTGGTGGTGCATTTTGAACAACTTCTTATTAAAATATTTGAGATTAAAAAGTTTTGTTTTATCTTACCTAATTTATATATGATAATTCTAATACCTCCTATTATTTTGATGCTTAAGTTTCATTACTAAAAATATCTGTTTTTGGTCTTGCACTTTATCGAGATGGTTATGGGGCAGTCACAGGAGTATTCAGTCCAAAAATATCAGATTTGTTCTACATTCTAAATAAGTCACAAATTATTATTACACTTGTCTAGATTGAGGAGCCTAATCAAAAGTTTACTTGTTTGGTCTTGCTCCAGCTGCTTACCTTTGATAAATAAAAATCAATACATATTTGGTGTATCCATTAAAATAAACAAAATAAATAAATTAAGATTATAAAATCAATTCATTTTCAAATTGACATAGAAGAGTATTTCTTTTTCAAATAAATACAATATCATAATGGATTTATCATAAAATTTGAGGAAGATATTTTTGCGAATTATAGATATGCATAACATTAAAACTCAACAGTCATTACATTTAATATACTAATCAATTATCTGATAGAACTGTTATAAGTTATCCTATATTTAGTTAAAAAAGCAACAAAAATTATTAATTAGAAACTTAAGAAAATAATATCTTATTTTCATCTCTTTTCATTAGTTGATCTGACTAAAGTAATAAATAAGTTGATTATGATCAAAATAAACAAATTTCTACATATCATATTTCTATATTATTGTAGAAAATATTCAAATAGTAATAATATAAATTTAGTATATTATATTTTAAAACATACTTTTTACAAAACAGTTAGTTTCAATTTAATTAAACTTAAAACAAATGAAACAAACGGAATAATTAGAATGATAGTAATTGTAAATCCCTCACTCGTTATTTAAAATAATTCTAATCTATTAAAATATTAATAAAATCAAAGTATGATCAATTTTGATTTACATTGTTATATAAATTTAACTTCTGAAATTTAGTCATTGTTATTATAACTTAACTGATTCTGAGATAAATTGAGTATTTGTTATAATGGAATTTATCCTATAAGAATTTTTGATTGAAAATCATTCATTTAAGGTTGTTTAGATAGAATATATGAGAAGAGATTTTTAGATCTTTTTTATCTTGAAAAATTCTGGTTATTAGATTTATTTCTTTTCAATTAAAATATAGAATAGGGAAATTACCTTTTTACAAAAGAAGTTAGACCAATACAAAAGATCAGATTTCAGACTATTCTTAAATGATTAGTTAAATAATTTGTTCAAACATTGGCTTCACTTAATTAAATGCATATTCCTTTCATAGAAATTGAACTTTTCAACTAATTACTTAGTCTAATAATATTTATACTCTGAAACAATAAAAAGATAATTGTTTTTTCATAATTTAAAAAATGAATAAAATGATATTCAATAATTTTGATTATAATATTTTATCATTGTTCTTATAATAATTAATTGCTTAAATTTTATAATTTTTAATCTGCTTCACATTAATATACTTTTTATTCTTCATAATCTTATTTATTTGTACTAAGATATAGGTTAACTCCTTAATTACTGAGTCCGAAAGGTAAATACGATTATTGGATTGGCAATTATTTAACTTTTTTTGCAGTTTATCCTTTGTATTACTCTTAATAACTAGAGTTTAAGTAGATATTTTTTTCTTTAGAATTGGTATGTAATCTTTGATTAGTAATTTTGGAAAAATTAATGATTTTATCTTGATCCAATTTGTGATATTTGTGTTCTCTTTGATAACTAGATTTCAGATCTAATTTAGCAGGGAGTAATTAAATTTAATTTAATGGTTTTAACAATTGAGGAGGCATTGAACTTTTAGCAGGGAATTATAGTGCATATGAATTGCAACCACAAAAAGGAATGTTGAAAGAATTATTCTAAGGTTGTTGTGTATTGTCTAGTGACGATTTATTTAACTGCTTTTTATCGAAATCATCATTATAAACAGAATGAAGTGATAATGTCTTTTGTCTACCTTGGTAATTCTGATTGGGCAATCTGGAAGGTTTAATAGGGGTTTTTCTTGAATCATAATCAATATTATAGATTGATTTTGGTTCATTAACATAATGTGTTTGTTAAGGTTTTTATTTGCAGTAACACTTGCTGCACAAACATATAGAGCATAAACATGTACCATCTGAATGCTAATAAGATGGAATTTACTATTTGAGGAGTTATTATTTAATATTCATTAATTATGAATGAATTAGAAAATGAATTTTTGACTTAATGTAATATAGAGAGTTCAGCATTTTCTCATTCTTATGTATTAATGATTACAATATTTAAAGATTGAACAAATATATAATGAAGTGCATTTTAATAATATTGCCAAAAGAGATTAGATTGCAAGATTAAAGAAAGAGGAAATTTAGTATCAGATTAAATAAGGGAAATAACTATTGCATGTTGAAGAGATTGAGAAAGCCTTGGAACAAAAATCATATTTAGAGATAGATTTAGATAGAATACTCTATTCAATAGTATGATTGATTTAATATAATTTAGTTGTTGAGACAGAAATACATCAATGATTTAGAGGAGCAATTGAGATTGATAAACAGTTTCTATCAAGATTTACCTGTTGAACATAGGGAGAGTCAATAGACTAAGAAATTAAGTTACTTAAGTTATTCTAAATATAAACTAAATTATGATGAATACATTAAGTAATTGGATAATAAGAGAATTGAAGTGTTAGATAATTTGGAGAAGATTAAAAATGAAACTTAATAGACTCAACAGAACTATTATAGTTTATTGCAAAAAATACAAGTATTTGACACAATTTTATAAGTAAGCTTAATAAACATTAGCTGAATAAGAAAAAACTATATAATAATTGAATGATTAGAATGAGACTAACATTTTTAAATTACATGAGTAAAGAAAGGTAGTAATAGATTTATAGGTGTTATAAAAATTAGAAAGGTATAAAATTAATACAATTTTTATAAGAATGTATTTGACATTTGAAGAAGATATCAATGAAGACTTTGTAACTGAGGATATAAATAAAGTTGATTGTAATAAAGAAATATCTGATTTTATGCATAATCATCCTTTTGGAGTATCATTCTTGGTTGAGAATCTCATCTAACAATATAGAAAATATTAAGTTCAAATTGATAGTGAATCTTCAATAGGTTAGAGTTTGATGGAAGAAAAATAAGAATTATAATAAGAATTAAAAGAATTAAAGCAATTATGTGTGAGATTCTAAAAATATAATGAAGACGAAGAAACTGACGAATAATTCCAAGATGTTCAGAAATTGATGGGATTCTAAACTATGAAACAATCATAAAATAACTTTAAATAAAATCTATTACACAAAGCAGAATCATTCATTATCAAAGTATTTGGTAATCTATATAATGCCATTAAAAGGTATTAAATACTAATTCATTAGATTCAATGATATCTTTTAGGCTATACATTAGAAGAGAATGGCCATTGATTTAAAGTCTTCTTAAATTGATAGTAAAATCAAAAATTTTTGTGCAAACACATTTATTGGACATTATTCACTATCCTTATATTAATTTATGAATAACCCATTAACTTCAACACAATCAGATCTTTATCATTAAATATAAAATGTATTGTAATATTGTAATATAGAGTATTATTTTAAAATTATATGTAAATGAAGATTCCTTGAATTAACATTTATAAGCTGGATCTACCTTTATCAAACTCTATTTAAAAGCTTCAGATTACTACTCCAATTAAATTCACACAATGATTGAATTAATATATTCAATAACATAAATACCAAGAAGATCTAAATTTGCTTATGATGATTCACCTTTATAATAATAAAACTATAAAAGTAAATTGAGTATTGAGTTATCTTAAAAAAAAATATCTTTAAGAATAGATACTGAATCAAGGGCTTAAGTTTAAGTAAATTTTAAAACAAAAACAACCAAACGCAATTCCTTTACTAGTACAATAGGAAGTTCAAGAAGAATTTAATAGGATGTCAATGAAGAACATTATTTAGAATCTGAAAGATAAAAAATAATAAATCCTAAAAATAGTATTTCGAATACTACCAAAATTCCATCAGAATAATAAAAATATTGTGATCTTTTAAGTGAAAGAGGAAATGGATTTCAAAAAAAAGTGATTATCCAAAATTTTAAATCATTAATCAAATTAAGATAAATTAAAGTATCTTTATTATATAAATTTTAAATAGAGAAAATTTAAGACTAATCCAATCACTCCAAAAAGTATTATTGGATCATCATTAATTTTTAAATCAACTTTTAAATGATTTGATATGTATTGTTGTTCCTTTATATGAATTTAATTATCATAATTTAAGATTTGTCGATAATCTTATTTGAATATATATTATAGTGAATTTTTCATTTCAATTCATTAAATGATTTTATTTATTTAACTGAATACATTTAGTAAATGCTCTCTGTTCTCAATTAAAGTGTTTGTGAATTGATGTTTTAAACTAATTATTTTGAAATCAAAAGATAATAAAAAATATAAAGATAATTTAAATATGATACAAATATTTAATATAACGTTGAGTTTATACCAACACAAATTAATATAATGATAAATTATCAATCTTGTTCTTCATTCTATTCTACTTCCATATTCTATTTTTCATATTCCTTTCCCAGTAGTAATTTGTAACTTTCCTTAAAATTTTCAATTTATCTCCTCAATTTAATAAAATAAATACCTGTTATTTTATGTACTTTCAGCTTTTATATAAGTAATTATAATTTTTTATCTGTTTTTTAAGGTGTTTCCAAAAATATATAGACATAATCAAACATCAATTTATCAAATGCATGTGCTAAATGGTTTGGTCCAAAAAACATTTTTTTCGGAGAAGATGCTCCATATGAAATTAATCTAACATTAAATAACCTTTTTTCTATAAATATAGGTTTTTTTGCATATAATTCGCATCTTGGATTATCAAACATAAACTACTTTTAACTCTTTTATTGCTTCAATGAATTCTCCTTTTTCAAATGCACAAACGCATTTTGCTTCCCAAGCCCAAGAATAACAAAATGCTGGTAATTCTTTGTGCAAATATTTTAATTCTTGTAAAATTTTAGTTTGTGGGATAAAAATTGGCTCCCCATCTTTGTTTTATTTTATCATAATTAAATTATTAATAGTTATTTACTTTAATTTAATGGCATATTATATTCAAATGTGTATAGACATTTATTATTTAATCAAGGGGAATATCATATGTAAGTTGATTTTTGAATTTAATACATTTATAAATTATTTTAGTATATGTATTATTAAGTTTATGTAATTTGATTTAATGGAGTAATAATAAATAGTTAAGAAAAAAAGGTCAAGGTCTTAAAAAGACAATGGAGATTCTATTCCTGCATTTTTATTAAAAACATATGAGATAATAGATGTAAAAATGATACGTAATTCTTAGAATCCAAGTAATTAAGATGTCATTAGTTGGAATGAGGAAGGAAATGCATTTATAGTTAAAAAAGTTAATGAGTTTTCAGACGTTATTCTACCAAGATCGTTTAAGCATAGCAACTTTGCATCATTCGTTAGATAATTGAATATGTATGACTTTCATAAGACGAGACATGAGAATAATGAAAATGAATTTAAACATAAGTTATTTTAAAGAGGAAAGAAGTAAGAAATTTAAATATATATAGAGATTTATTGAGTTAAATTAAAAGAAAGACAAATGATTAGAAAGAATAAAATTGCTTAACTTTAATAAAAACAGATGTTGTGAGAAATGGGAATTAGGAAATTCCAGAAGTATGATATTTTAGTTATTAATAGATATCTCAGTAGATGTCTAGAATGTAGAATAAACAGTCAGAACTTGAAAAATTAATGAAAATTCTTATAAAGTAAAATGAGAAAATATTGAAGGAAAATAAATATTTATGGACTGAATTGATGAAGAATAAGTACATATTAAATTTATAAAGAGGCATAAAAATGAAAATTCTGATGAATAAATAATGAAATGGGTTTTATAATCTTTATAAGGTAGTAATAAAAGTGTAAAACATAAAAATATTTAAAATACTAATCTTCTTATGATTAAATAAACAAGTGAAAATGATGATGAAGTATAAAATGAATTTTAACACTAAAAATTATTTGAAAATGAAAAAAATTCAATTGATTAACTTCCATAACAAATACTTAAATAAAATTTCGAATAATAAATAGAATAATTATCAAAAACTTAAATAATTTAAATTTTAATGAATGCAGTAGCTAATAATTAGAAATAAGATAAAAAAAATGTTTTTAAATATGATGACGATGAAGTTAGTTTTGAAGAAGAATATCCACTAACAAAAAAATTAGATTTAAAAAAAGAAAATGAAGAGAAAAGGTAAGATAATTAATTAATGGTATATAATGATCCCTTTTAATTTCATAAATTGGATGATAATTTTATTATAGAAGAATCACCTAATTTAAGTAGAAAGAATTCTTTTTATGATCAAGATCCTATCCCTCAATTTTATGAATATTGAATATGAAATTCATCATTATTATGTTTCTTGTATATATATATATACATTTATATAATTATATTAAATTTTAAAAATGTCCACAATCAAGAAAACCTTGCCAAGACCCAAGCATCAAAAATGTGAAATTTGTCAAAGAAATTTCTCTATGTATACATCCTTTCATATATATAGATTATTATAATAACATCAATGTAAAAGATGTCAGAGAGCAGTTTGTTGTGACTGTGGAAAATTTAAAGCCATTGTATAATTTTAATAAAAAAACTAAGATTGTTGACTATGATCTCAAAACTTAACATAGATGTTGTTCAATTTGTAGAGATGAATAACTCCATATTTAAGATATTATTGTTAAAGAATAGTTATCTTTTAATAAAAATTCCCTTATAACTAAATCATGGCTCAGATATTGTCTTTAAAAGTAAGTGTTACTTTTCATTTAGTGTTCGAGAACAAGATCTTGCTGATTAATACTACATGATATTAGGGTAAAGTAAAAAAAACTTATCAGCTGCAGCTACTGAAGAACTAAAGTCTATTCCAACAATGATTAACTAAGTATTCTTTTCATCCAATAAAAATAGATTCGAAATTAGTATAACTATTCTATGAAAGAATTTGACTTTTATTTAACTAAAGATTTAATGGATAACATGCCAGGAATATTTATATAATCTGTATTATAATGTCTATTATATTAAAATCCTAATATATGTTGCACTCATGTAAAAAAAGATTTATATTAAATATTAGAACTTAGTTTAGATGACGTATTTTCTTTTGTATTTTCATTCATAACCCCTTGTTTTCTATTTCCTTAATTTTTTCAGACAAGAAATTTCTTTAGGAAGATTTCTAGATAAAAACGAAAAGATGGAAGATGGTGAAATAGATTTTCTTTAAGAAATAGGAAAAACTAATTATTTAATTGAACCAACTGATTTACTTTATTATAGGAAGTATTTGGAGAAACATGCAGAAAAAATGTTATCCAATATTTTCTTTAATTTTGTTAATGTATCAACTATTATTAATATAGGTGTAATGTTTAATTTTTATTTATGATCATGTTTTAAAATTTAGGGATTACTTTGAATTAGAAAAAATTGCTGCTTTGCTTGGTTCATTATATTTAAATGATTTCAAATAAAAAGGGTTAGATGATGAATATTTTATTAATTAAATCGTCAAAAATACAAAGCAATCAGTTTTAAAAGAATATTTAAGTAAAGAGGATAGACTCAGATTAAATGACAAGAGGTAAACTTATTCAAGGAGTGAAGACTTATTTGTTTCTTAATTTTAATAAAGAATGGATCATTAAAATGAAACAAAATAAATTCTCTATTTATTAGATGATTGCATATTAAAAAGATAACCTCTAAACAATCATCATAAATAACTTATATCCTAATTGAATCAAAAGTAATAATAAATAATAACTGATTTATTAAAAATCAATTAAAATAAACACAAAGAACAAGATGAAAGTTAGTTATATAATAAAATTGAAACACATTCTAATTCTTCTACTCAAATTAAATTTGATAAAAGTGAATTAGTCGATCAAAATAAAGCTTTGATGGAGGATTTCATCTGAAATAAATTAATAATATCATTTTCTAATTTATGCTTTAAGAAATATTTTTATATTTGTATAATATTTATATGTTCTTTATATATATATATATCATATATCCGACCCTCCCTCCCTTACTTTTGAGTTTTTTCAAACTCATTCTTATGTAGGAACTTATTGTTCTTACAAAGTTTATGTTTCAGCTTTGGTCTGTGGTTTAACTTAATTGATCCATTTGATGACAGCATCAGCGTCTCCATTCCAAATGGCCAAAAGTTTCACTGCCTTATGGCGATGAATTCCACTCTACTCCAGCTGTTAAAGCTTCTTTTTGAATTCTCTCTTTTTGAATTTAAATTCTTAGAATTCTTAAGATGCCTTGTCTTTCTTTTCACATTTTTCTTCTCTTTTCTTACAATGTTTGTGTCTGCCTTCTCTTCCACTCAATAATTTATCAATGACTGGCTCCAAATTTCCATTGAATTTCAATAATAATCTAACAATTCTCTTATCATTATCATATCCCATTTCTTTCAATTTTTCATATTAAACTTTGAATCCATGTTACTCTATAGTTTATTCTATTGGTTAATCATTCTAAATTGTCTTCTTATTACTTAATTTCTCAATGCTTTTGGCCACATCTCCTTCAGTTCTGAGTAATGCTTTTAAATTTTTTTTCACCTAAGCAAATCCTTTTTCAACAAGTTCTTAATGTTTATTTAACCAACCCATAGTTTCCAATATCTTTAGAGCCTTAGCATTCTGTTCATCCTTTCTCTTTCTATGTTCATTGTATACAACAATAACTTAATCCAGATTTCCATCATACTCTTTTAAGAGTTTATAATTGAACCAGGGATTAGTGTAACCTTAAGTAATTAGCTGGTTATGCTTCTCGAGTAAGCCAGCTTTTTCAATCTTTTCTATTACTTTTGATTATCTAGAATCCATTAATATTAATATTAAAGATGCTTCTACTTTTATATACGCCATTGACAATTAATTCTGATTAGAGTTCTGTAGATTACTGATATAGAATATAATACAAAATATATAACTCAGTTTAATATATTATATTTATGTTCAGTCGTTTCTAAACTATTCTTTTACTTCAATTCTTCATGTGGTTTCTTTATATCAAATTGTCTTTTTATAACTCATTCAGCTTCATGTCTCTTTCAATTACTTTTCTCTCTCTCTCTCTAACTTCAACTTTTTTGGCTCTTTTTTCAATTCTTTCCTAATTATCTCACAAAATATTTAGTTCAAGCTTCATTTCCTCAACATCAGTATAAAAAGCTTTAATTTTCATTGATTACTTTGATTTCATTCCTTTTTCTTCCTTAATCCATTCTTAGATCCTTAATTCTATTTTCATATATTTTATCACTATCCTACTTTTCTTATTAAGTTTAAATTATTATATCATTTAATTTTGGGATAATTTCTTCTTTTAATCCTTTTCATCCTCACATAATCTTATATATTCATTTAGTCTATTTTAGAGATCAATAAGATCTTAATCTTTTATGGATGTCCCATTACTTTTACATTTGTTGAATAATAAACCTTCATTGTTAATCTAATATTACTTAAGGATGATTCTAGATCATCGGTCTCTTATTACAATTTTCTTCTATTGATTCTCTCTATTTCTAGTTCTTGTGTCAAAGTTTCAATAATTGATTATTTACATTTATGTAATTGTTCATTCTAAAATCTTAATTCTTTTATTGCATTATCTTTTTATGTTATTTGAATTTACTATTGTTCTTTATCTTCCAATAATTCTTTAATTTATTATTGATATCTTTCATTCAATTAATAATGTTCCTTAACTTACCTTAAGGATAATTTATCAATTCCTAGATTAGATTCATACTTTTCTTTTAATTATGTTAATTTAATTTAATCTCATGTCATTTATTCGAATTAAATAGATTCTATTCTAAATCCTATTTAAGTTTTCTTATTATATTTTCAAAAATTAAATCATGTTAAAACTTTTGTTGGACTTGTTTTTTGAATATTTTTAACTAATTAGTATTTTCCATGTTGATATTAATTAATATGTTATTTTTGAGATTCAATAGTAATTTATAAATTATAATATTTATTCTCAATTTAAGCTTTCAATTTTTTCTATTTGAGATTACTCAATAATGCTAAGATAGTTAAATAATATAAATTATTTGGTTATAATCCTATTTCATTTGTAAAAACTATATTAATAATCCTTATTAGTTTTACAATAATCAACCATTTAAAATATTTGATACACGACTTCTATAATCAATTTTATTTGAAAATTCATTGTATATTATTTTATTGCCAATAACAAGATTCACTGAGTATCTAAGTTGTTTCTTTAATTTTATAAACACTTTTTAATTCAAACTTTAAAATAAATAGTATTAGAAATTATAGTGTATTATTTTTATATTAAACATTTACATAAACTATATATTTCTATAATCTAAATTGAATTTCCTTAATCTATTCTGTTTATTTAATCTTATTAAGAATCTAATAATTGATCATTAAATCCTAAAGACTATTGATAAATTTATATAATTTAAATAGACTAGCATAGTTTAATGAATATAACAAATTCAGATTTCAAATTCAACAAATGTTCAATTATATGATTAAATTGAGAAATGATTTACTCATAGTTATTATATCAATAATAATATTTATTTTGAATCAAAAAAAAATTCTAATTATAATTTGAGTAATTAGTATCCAAATTATAAATATTATGCACAAGAGATCATCTACCAATCCTAAAACTCCAAATATTGCTTCTGGAAATAAGTCAATAGGTGACAACACATAAATACACAATATAAAACATAGAACAAGTTACAATTAAATAGACAATTTTAGTAAAATTTTACCTAGATTAAATAGTTAACCTAAATGTTTGTAAATATTTACAATTATCTAAAATGGCTAAGTTATATATTTTATAAAATTTACATAAATGAGATTATATTTTAAGACTGTGCATCTAACTCTGTATTCTAATATAAATTAATCACATTCTTTCTAAAATTCATCTTATAAATTTTTTGACTTAGCAAAAGTACTAATTTTGGCTCTGCAACAGGGACATTTTAACTATTTTTTTTGATTATGTTGCCAATAGACATTGATACACCCAATACAAAATGCATGTTTACATTATTCTGATTAGACTCCATTGAAAACAATATCATCATTTAAACAAATGGGACAATTTCGATTGGTTTCTATTTAAATTTATGCAATTAGAATTGTTAAGATTATTTGTTTGGCAATTTAAGCGATTTCCTCTTTGGCCTTCATACATAAGTGTTTCAAAGAATGTTTCTAAGTAATTATGCTCTACCACTTCCTATAACTATTGATTATTTATTCTTGCACATTGTTTATTATATACATATTTTATTTTATTTTTTAATGTAATCTAAACTAAATAATCCAGATGATACTTACAATACAGAACCTACTGCAGCAAACAAAGTATAAATTAGATTAGACAAATTTAATATTCCGATACTGAAGAAAACAAAAGTCCACCGTGTTGTTTTTAGAGATCAATGTTAAAAAGACAAGACTATTGCTGATATTCACGTTGTTGAAAATTGGAAAAGATATAACTAGTTAACTGAGGAATCAGCAAAAACATGCTGTTCTACATTCTGAACGAAAATACTCTAATCTGTCTGATCAAATGTCTATATTTTGATTCATTACTTTAATCAAATTATTATAATTCATCTATGTCGTTTTTGTTTCAGCTTGCTTTTATATAAATTAAATCAAAACAATTTCTACATACTTGGCTCCCTTGATTTCTGCTGTGTATTAATCCAAAAGATTTATGAAATTTAATAATATTTATAAGATCTTTCGTGCTTAATATAGCAACTATTTTAACTCTCTCAATTCTTGAATAAATCAAACTTAGTATAAGTATCTCCTTCATTCATTTTTACAGTTATCTTGTAAATTAAATTCAAAAAACTTTAACAAAAAGAGTTCAGACGGTGAATTTCCGATCAATGCCCATAGGCTCAATCAAGAGGTGTCAGTTATCATCATTTATATATATATATATAGCTATTTAATATCAGACAGCCAAGGGTTGTAGTTCATATTGAAGTCATAGACTCTAGTACTTATTAATCATCATTATATTTATATAATTTTAATTTATGTATATCAGATAGGAGCGAAAGATTGAAATCATGATTAAATCATGGACTACAAAATCATCACATATATATATATGTAAATTTAATATTATTCTGAAATCAGAGATCTTGGTGGTTGTATCATCATGCTATCTCAAGAGTAGCAAATATTTCTACATCACTTTAATATAATTATAATAATAAATCTGTAATGAGCCGTATCATCAGAGTCGTTAAGACTGGGGCGGCATTTATATCTTCATTAATTCATATTTCTATATTTGTTCAGACAAATGCCTCAAATAATCATTGATGCAGGAATAATAGATGGATGTCTATCTATTCCTTCATACTCGTCATCGTTTCATCATTATATTATATATATATAATTTAAATCCTATATAAACCACACATTGTTATATTATTCAATATATTAAAATTTTAATGCTATATAATTTACTATAATAGTTTATATTAAAATATGGGTTTGTTTATTTTAAATATTGTCAAACAGCTTCAATAAATTATCATCATTTTTGCATCAGCAATTAAAATAATCAAATTCATCATTTATTTAATTTAATATACCATATCAGATCAGCTCCAATATCTATAATCATAAAATGATCATGTTAGCTTAATATTGTTGAAATCATCATAATTAAAAATTATTTTATTATTTAAAATAATAAATTATATAAATTCATAAGTATAATTTATTTAATTGTCTTATTGTTTCTGGAACAAAGTGTTATTCCTAAATTTATTGCCTAATCTAGAATTCTCTCAAAAATTCTTCTTATTCTACTGCATCCTCAAATTCGAATTTCTTATTTTCATTTTCATTTTCATCAAGTAAATTCACGATGATCACTTTATTCTCCTCTTTATCATACATTATTTCTAATTCCTCTATATCATAAGTATTATCCTCTATAATTGCTTAACAATTAATTAATTTAATCCATCCATTTTTATATGACTTGGGTTCAAAAACAAAATTATATTAAATCTTCTTAAATGGATTTGCTAACCATCCTTATTCAAATATCACATTTAAAAGCATTAAAAATCTGATGACTTAATGTGTTTCTGGTTTCTTTTTAAATATTTCTATGTTTTCATCTTCTATACATTATTAAATTTTATAAAAGTATTTATAATAAATAGATTCTGAATGAACAAAGTGTTTTTCCATTTTTTTTAATATATTACATCTCAAAAAGGCAATCAAAAATCTCTTCTCATAATTTGAAATTAATTCCTTTACTATTTAAATACATTTCTTACAATTTTCAATTGTATTTAATTCTTTCTCTTATTCATTTATCATAATATTGATTAAATTTATAAGGAATGTCACTTTTTGAGATGAAGTCATTTAAAATATATGTTTATTCATCATTAAAATAAGCATGATATTCAAAACTTATTAATAATGTCCTTCATTCAAACAATCCAATTAGGTATAAATATTATAAATATTATATTGTAACTACTTTTTCTAATACATATTGTTGGCAATTGATAAATTAGAAATAAAATCATTTTTCAATAATTCTTCAAATAATATTTATTTTGGGTTAATTTTTTAGTAATAACTTGTTAAATATGGAATAAAAGAAAAAGTTTAATTTAATCTTTCCAAAATCTAAAAACGTGACTCTGATATACTTTATAAATTTTAAAAGAAATTAGAACAAATATCTCTTAAATCAGTATCTTAAACTGGTAAATAATTTTATTCAATTTCAAATATTTAAAATTAGGGTATTTCATGTGAAAAAATCAATGCAAATATTCCAATAGACAATCTTTCACTATTATAAATATCATTTTCTAAAAAGTGTAAGATAATGTTAAAACATTTTGTTTTCTAATCATCTTTTATATTTGTTAGTTCCTTATAATACGGTAAAATTATGATCTACATGAATAAATTATCTAAAATCTTAATAATAAGGATGCTGTTACGTATTTCAACTGAGGAACTATTTGGGAGAGATCTTTAAAGAAATAATTCATAAGTCTAAGTTCCTCATCAAAATTATCATTCTACTCTTTCATCTTTACAAACAATTCCTTCATAAATTACACATGATTTGCAAGAACTTGTAAAAAAGGATAAGATTGCAAGTATTTTATTAGAATTTGACTTAATTTTGATTCTTGAGTAATTTTCAAAATGTGTAATAATAAATGTCTAGTATATATTCTAGTTATGTTATCTGTTGAATTGAAGAAGTTTTGTGAGTAAAGCAATAATGGAAATTAGCAATATTTCTATAAGAGTTAAATCATATATAAGTACAGAATTGAAGAATAAATTTATATTGTTAGCATTAAGTTTATTAGAGACAATTTTAATAAAATTGATGTAGTAATCTGGGATTTCTTCTTTTTTCAAATTATAATCGAATATAATGAATTCATTTAATTAAGGTAAGGAAAGGAGAACAATTAAGTTTTTATTGATATTAGTACTAGATCATATTAATTTGATTTTGTTACAATAACATAGAAACAGATGATATAATAGTAATTATAACATTTGCTTCATTTGTTTTTTTAAGAATCCTTAAAAATTCATCTATTATTTTCTCTTCAATGAATATACTAACTAATCTTGTAATTCATACTCGAAAATGTCTTAATTATTTTTGTCTCCAAATATAGTTAATTCTGTTATTGTTGTTATTGCCTCTTGTATATTGATATCCTATTGTAAGTTTTTAATCTAAATCATAAAATCCTTTTCCATTTTTTACTTTTAAAATAATATTATTTAAAAAGCAACTAATAACATGACTCATTTCTTTTGTTTTAATTTCTATATAATAAACAATCTTAAATGAGTCTCTTATTCTATGTTGTATATATATATAATTTGTTAATATACGTCATGATAGAATTATTTAAATGAGAAAATTGTGAGTTAATAGAATTACAGTTTCTGAAGGCTCAAATTCTAATTTCAAATTTAAGCAAATAAAAAGTTCATTAAATACGTTATTCAGAAGAAACAATCATTAATCATTTCAAAATTGTATATTATTTGATAAATATAAAAATGAATGATATAAACAAAATATTCACTTTTAAATTTTATTAGCTAAAATAGAATTACATTAAGGTATGATTATAAATTAATTTAATCATCAAACACTCTAATCATTGAATATCTGAAAATTCTTTGGATAAAAATTTATTAATGTTGATAATTATAATTTATTAATCATGAATATAATAATCTCAATCAAGTGTAAACAACATCATTAGTAGTAAAATAAGCCATAATATTATTTGGATATAAATAATTAACTTTGACAATAATAATTTTAATACCATTTGCAAATCAGATATCAGACATGATAAATTCTTATACTAACAGATTCTAACATGTGTATTGTATTTGAAATTGAAGTTAGCCCTGTAATAAAGAAATCTTCAAAGAATCGATCTGATTTTTCTTTACCATAATGTGATAATAATAGTGAAGAGGCCTCTTTTGAACCTAATATTAGTTCTGATTAGAAATTAGATTAAAGCATAGTAGTAGAGATAAATAAGTAAAAAAGGGAAACTTAAATCCCTTTAGATAGAGATTTAGAGAGCAGCCAAGATTAATTAATTAAAGTAACCAATTAGAAGTGGGGTACTAAGGGTCTCATGATAATGTTCTTTATGACAAAATTTGTTAAATAAATGAAAAATCATTCTACCTAAGTAAAATTTAAATCTTTAAATGCAAACATTCTTGAATTGATATCAGATGCTGCAAGTGATTCAGATGTTTTATTGCAAAAACATTTGAACAAAATTTAAATACTCAGTTAAAATTTAAAATGGGCTTTAAGTCATATTCCGATCATAGATCCGGATTCAAATTTTAAGGTAATATGGGATATATTTCTATTAATTTAAATTGTCTTGAATATTTTTTATATCCCAATGAAATTAGGATTTGGCTTTACAAATGAGGGAATACTATATTAATTTTTTTTTGAATCCTTGCCTTCTTGGACATTCATTATAGATATAATTATAAATTTCTTCACTGCTTATTACAGCAAGGGATAAATCTATAAAAGTCATAAGGATATCTTCAGAAATTATGCAAGTTATGAATTGTGGTGGGATTTATTAATCGCAATTCCATTTATCTTATCATCCTTTAAAATTCGATACACAGAGTATATTTTAATGTTAAGGATGGCAAAAGTTAAGACTTTGATTGATTCAATAGAGGAAGCAATCAACCCTTCAATAACAATGTAAACAGTATTGGAATTATTTAAATCTGTCTTTTTATTATTGTTTGTATCTCATTGTTGTGCTTGTTTATGGAATTTGATAGGATAGATTCAATTAGATGCAGGAAATTATTCTTGGTTGGATTCAAAGGGTATTGTTGAGGCCTAATGGGATTCAAGATATATCCATTCACTCTACTTTAGTACAATTACAACGCTGACTGTAGGATATGGTGACATAGTTCCATAAACTGATCTTGAGAGGATATTTGTTATACTGATGGCTATGGTTATATGTGGATTGTTTGGATACACAATATCAAGCATTGGTAATATATTGAGATAGTTAACAGAGAAGGAGTAAATTTATAAGTAAAAGATGATGTAATTAAACAATTATGTAAAAAAGAGACAATTAAGTAAGTAATTAATTTTATCAGTAAGAAAATATTTTGAATATTATTTGAAAATGTAAGATGAGAATACTGATTTTGGAGAGAATATGATGAATGCATTAAATAAAAAGTTAAAAGAATAGGTTGCCATTGATTTATATCATACTATCTTAATGAGTTCTAGACTTATTAAGAAAACATTATCTGAGAAGAGTGTGAAGAAGTTATGTTGTTATGTGAAGGAGAAGAGATTGGCTCCTGAAGAGATCCTTGAGGCTCAGAATGAATTGGCCAATAAATTGTTCTTTTTATAGAAAGGATAAATTAATTTGATTTGTGATTAATCTAACAGAGAAACTTAATTAGCAATCATTGATGCTGGAAAATTTATAGGAGAGAAGGAATTCATTATTTAATCTCGATATGATTATTCTATACGAACCACTAAGTTCTGTCAAATTGCTTATATTTAATATGAGGATTTTTTTAAAATCATAAAAGAAGATCTATTAGAGGAAGAGAATTATTAAATGTTAAAAGATGAGATGCAATTTAATGAGGAGAAATAAAACTATGGAGAGGTTTGTTATATATGTAGATGGACTCACCAATTTATGAAATGCCCTTTCGTATTCTATCATGTTAACCTAGATCTATTGAGAAAGAAATTCATGATAACAGAGGATAATAAAAGAATAAGATTTAAAAGATGCCTCAGCCAAAGAACAAGATTCAACAATTCAATTTTACAAGACTCAGCTCTTCAATAAATAGTAGACAACAATTACATACCCCTAGACGACTTAACTGACTAATATCTAGACACATTAGGCTACATCAATAAGAACTAAAATAAACATATGATAAAGACTTTATAAAGTAACAAAACAAACAATACACAAAAATCAAGTAGCCATGATTCTGATGAGGAGGGAAACTAAGCACCTATCAAAAATTCATCAAAAAGTCATAATGTTGATAAGAAAGTTTAATTTCTACAAGTAACCCCTGATTCCGATTTTCAGGACTTTAATAAATAGACTTCCAAATTGCAACATATTAGAGAAAACAGAGGAACGTATGCCAAACTATCACAGATTCAAAGTCATCGTGGCAGTACTGTATCAGCTCTATCTTAAGATCTATCTAATTTGGGATAAGTTTTATAACAAAATTCCTAATCTTCTAACTCCCATTCATCTTAATTACAGCCATAATAAATTGGTTAACCAACTCAACAGATGTAAATGTAAAATGGCAGTGTTTCATTAAAATCTAAACGATTAAGAAAAGGTAATTCCTCATCATATTAAAATCTTGAATAACAAATGATAAAAGCTTAGTAATACTAAAGGTCTGAATAGAGATTATTTTCAGCTTCAATAATTTAGGAAATTAGTAATAGTAGATTAGATGAGTTAACTTATCAATCTAGACAAAGAATAGATTTTGATATAGATCAATGCTTTAATACAAAACATTATTTTGTTTAATTCAATCTGGATATTGTTTTAATGAAAGTCAAAAAACCAAAGAGGACGCAAAGACATGCAGCTTAAATTTTAAGTGTTATAGAAAAATCAAAAATTAGACAATAGTAGCGTTTGTGAAATTTAAAATAATTAAATTTGAATATTGATATTATAGAAATGCTTTATTTATATATAATTAATTGCAATCTTGATGCTATTTCTTAGATATATTATTAGACCGAATAATTGAAAAAATTAGTATTTAGTCCAAAATATTATTGAATATTTATTAAATATTAAATAATTAATTATAAAAATGGGAAGAAATAAAATTGACATTCAGTATATAAAAGATGATCGTATTAGAAATGTAATTTTATTTAATTAAATGCTTGTTCTACTATTTTTAGAAGCATTATATAATTTATAAACTTATAATTATATTTTTAGATAACTTTTAACAAAAGAAAAAATGGATTGTTGAAAAAGGCATGTGAATTAGCAGTGTTGTGCAATATTAAAATGTTATTGTGTTTTACAGATTTAAGTAAAATAAAATAGAAATTATTTTTTAGGTGGCAATGTCTATTAATTTATGTCTAATGAGAATACCGAATTGGAATTAATATCATCAAATCA
This sequence comes from Paramecium biaurelia, assembly GCA_000733385.1. Classification (NCBI taxonomy): domain Eukaryota; phylum Ciliophora; class Oligohymenophorea; order Peniculida; family Parameciidae; genus Paramecium; species Paramecium biaurelia. Next base: position 4,189 of record JPFL01000151.1, on the reverse strand, counting down.
CAAAAAGATTTTCACAAAATAGGATGTATATTTTATATTAATTCAATTAGTATCCTGGATTCCAAAAAAAGAAAGAAAATGAATCATAATCTGAAGCAGAAAGCTAATTGAGTATAGAATAGAAAAGGACAAGAGCATAAGAACATTTAAATTAATAACATTTATTTATCTAACAATCCTAACTTATTTAGCAAAATCAATAATAATATCATAAAGGCTAATAGCAAATGAGATTGAGAAACAAAGCTTTGGAGAATAATGAAAAGTAAATTTAATAAGAATCCAGGAAAATTGTCAAAATTGAACCTAAACAAGAAGAATTTGAATAATCAAAAAATAAAATGTAAGGAAAAAACAAGAAAACTAATAATGAGATTGCTTTCAATGATATCATTGATCATCAATAAGCTAGAAATTTCGATGATATTTATTAATGTGGCAATCATTTAGATGATTAATCAAGTTCTTCTTAAGATTAATTGGATTATAAATAATAACTTTCTATGTTTACATCTTCAAATCCAATCAAATTAATGAAAATGGATAGCTTTCTAAATGGTAATAACAATAGTAAACCACATAATTTTTTGAGTGATTAATATAATAAGTTTTTCAACAAAGAAAGAGTAAAATCTATTTTATATTAATTTAGATTGATTCATTGAATAATAGTAAGGTTTTATAACCCAGTGTGCAATTCATTGTGCCTCCCTAAGTCTATTTTAATATCCCACCATCTCCAATCAATCAAGCAATGAATAAGATTTATGTTGGAGTAGATGAACAAATGGATTTCAATTTAGGATAATCTCAGTATACTGATGGATTTAAAAAATATACTAAGTGAACACCAATTATTCATTCAATACAAAAATAATATAAATTTATCTCACTTTAGTTTAATTCATTAGAAGAATATATTTATTCTCATTTTATAAGTGAGAATAACCTTAATGAAGAATCTATTTTGTTTATATGATAGTTTAACCCAGATCAGCATTAAATAATATGAATATTTTATATAAAAAATATTAAAACGGATTACATTAATATATTAAACAGCCTATGCAAAAACTCTTAGCTTTGATTTTGACTTTATCGATAGTATATTCAATCGACCCAAGTATGGTATAATTGAGCACAGAAAAAATCGATGAGTTATCTTAAAGCAATTTGGGGAAATTTATAATAGAAATGGCTTAAACACATGCTGAAATGAGAGGACCTCTTGGTATCAATGAGTAAGTAATAAAATTTAGATGATTTGGTAACAGCAATTGGTGACTTAGAAAATGAATTAATTGCTGAATTGCAATAATTGGAAGACGATTTCACTAGATCAACTAATTAACATCAAGTGACCTAAGAAAACCTAGATATTAATATTGGTTAAACAGAAATAAATATTTTCAATTAAAAAGACTTTATTGAGGCTATTCTATTACCAAGCATTGATTAAACTAATTAGAAGATTGAAAGATTGAATGGTTTTATGAATGATAACCGAGATGCTTTGTCTAGGGAAACACTTGCTAGATAAAATTAACATCAAGCATATTTAGATAGAGGTATTATTCAAAACAACATTTAGTTAGTGAACATCAAGGAGCAATCAGTGCTGTTGATGAAGCCTTACAATTGATCTACTCTTTAATTAATGGAAATATTTCCTTCTCAGAGAAGGCCACAATTCATTAGGCTGTCAAAAGAGTCAATAGTAAGATTTAAAAGACCAATGCAATTCATCCTCTTATTGAAGCTTTACTTTAATTGACATAGAATTTTTCTGATTAAGAACAAGCTAAGAAGATTAGGGACTTATTATAAGACACACGAAATTAATTGGTTTCTAGTCTTAACTAGGTATAAACTATGTATATAGCAGCAAAATACAGATGAATAATAAATTTAAGAAACTTGGGAGGCAAGATAAAAGACTTTGAATACTGAATACTAAGAATTTAAACGTTCTGTGTTAGAAGCTTCATATGTCTTAGCAGCTTATTAAAGTAAGGGTTTAAATATAGTATTTAGATAAGTTGAAATCCACATAAGAAGCTTTGGCATAAAATGAATAAGATTTACAAAACTATAAGGATTCTTTATGTAATAATGATAGACTATATACGTCTAGAATAGGATAAGGATGCTTAAGCCTAGGAAATCTAAATATATAATGAACTGAAGGCACAATATCAAATTTAACTCCAGACAACCAGAAATGCCAAAGAGTTTGTGAATTCTGCTGAATTCAGTGCTGTCATTAGAAACAAGTTAAATTCAGGAGGATTAGTTTGATATATGACATATTCATCTATCAATTACATAAAATATAAACAGTAATGATGATGGTGAACAAAGGTAGCATCCACAAAAATCTTTAATTTTTACTATTAATTTTTTATAATAAAAATGATAACAGCCTTCCTTGAACTGTTATCATTAGAATATCAATATAGTGATAAACAATCAACTTTATCTAATGATTCCCATAGCGCTTCAATAAAATGAGAAATTAAATCTAAATAATCAATATACATTTAATAATCTCTTTAACTTTTGAAGGAAGTCCTTAATTTTCAGATACTTTGAATTTTCTAATAGCTTAAAAGATTTCCTATAGAAAGTAGAGATTCTATAAACCTGCACAATAGATCAGACTGCAGTCTTCTTCAGGTTCATGTTCAATCATAAAGTTCAACCTTCAAAATATGAATATAAAAAGAACTTTTCCCTTGAAATCTGAAGGATTATATACAAAACAATTTAATATCAATGATTATTTGAATTACATGAGAATTTTGGGATTATATAAGATTTAGAAAAAAACATAGAAAATACAAACACGTTAGAAAGATATTAACTATTAAATCCAATAAGAGAGTACAAGAATATTATGATAAAATTTAAAATATAAAGTAATCTTATTAAAATACTTTAATTTACCCCGGAAGTGTTTTAATTATAGAGAAAGATTATTTGCTATTAGTAAACATTTCCTCTATTTACATTGAGATCTTAGAACTATGCATTTCCATCATCTCCTCACTTTTTTAACTGCTATAATAATTAAATCCTAGTATATTTTGAAACAGAAGACATTTACAGATTCTTGAATAATAAGAAGATAATCGAATCTATATGGCAGAACAATGTCTATAATTTTCAACCCAATACTTTTTTAGGTGCTGTTAATCCCTTATTATATAAAACTAATAAATAATAATGTCTGCTCTTATTAATAATACAGCCATTATTATATCTACTTATATTTATATTTAATATAATTTAATAAACATTTCTGTCCCTCCTTTTTCTTACAAAATACCCAACATTATTGCTTTATTTTGTTCAAAACAATAGGCCAAAGCATTCAGTTAAAACTATTATAGACTGCTAATAATACCTCTTAATAAGCATCTTAAGTCTTCTCTATTATGTATTAATATTACGATCTCAATTTTTTTCATATTTATTATGCCTAACCAAATTGAGCATGAGTAATGAACCTTTTCATTAAATGCTTTGGTTTTTTTATATTACTTCTTTTAATTGTTTTGTAATAATATATTTAATAGTTATAAAAGTTAAATTAGTTAGTTCCCTTCCATTTTTCATTCATTCAGTTTTAGAGCAAGCTCAAATGTATCATTGTTTTGAAACATTTGCACTGACATGTTGAATGGAATTGCACCTTCATTTCTAGCATCGAAGTATAGGTAAATACAATTTCATTGCTATGGATTTTAAATTTGAATTGATTCTTCTTAACACTTTAGCAATTTCTTTAGACCAGAGGGACAGATAAGTGTGTTAGACAGTAGGCAACAAAAAGGTTTCCAAAAACAAATTAAAAATGACAGTTAACTAATAAAAATCACAGAGTAAAAAAAATACACAAACAATACATCAATGCCTTGATGATTACTCAACTTAATAATTAGTTGGGCTGCTGAAAAGCATACTATACTTTTAAAAAATAATGATTAATTTTGACATATATTTTATATCTCGAGTCAGAAGGGGTTGGGTTTGGGGTTGGGTTTGGGTTTGGGTTTGGGGTTTGGGTTTGGGGTTTGGGGGTTGGGGGTTGGGGGTTGGGGTTTTGGGTTTGGGGTTTGGGGTTGGGTTTGGGTTTGGGTTTGGGTTTGGGGTTGGGGTTGGGGTTGGGTTGGGGGTTGGGGTTGGG